>JABUQX010016705.1:0-17500 GCA_015478945.1 Trachelipus rathkii | reverse complement strand
CTGCTTTAGAGGTATGGTAAAAACGTAATTTTAAGTTAAATAAACAAAAAGAGAAATTTGTGTAGAAAAAGTTATAAAATCGTCATTTTCAAAATCCTACAGACCGATAACTTATATAAGGACACCAACAATTGTTGTTATACGCAATGTTATAAAACTCAGCACCGCAACGCTCCAACGGTGCCGGTACTGACTCGAATCTCGTGACTCAAGACTCCTTCAACGACTCATTCCTTACTGCTGACTCCGATCCCGCTCTTTCACTCCACTTCTCTATGCATTTCATCATTCTAGGGAGGACCCCACTCGGATGGTGCCCCAGACACCCTTTACCGACCTTATAACCCTCATATTTCGAGATCTACAGGTCCAATAACATATATAAAGACACTAATGTTTCGTATTATTACACAAATATTTACAACCCCAGCACCGCACCTGAGCCAGCACGGTGCCGATGCCTACTCTCTAGATTCCGATCCGACTCTTTCCAGAATCCAACTCCCGAATCCGCATCTTCCAAATTTCTGCCTTACGAACATTTCAATTTTTTTGGGGGGTGGGCAGCGTTCCCCATTACGGGAGCAACGAGGAGGTACGTTAACTCGTCTCCGACGAGATTACGCACCACCTTAGTTGCCCTCCAATTTTTAGCCCTGATACGATCAAACCCTAACCCTGACTAGATTATATAATAATAATAATATAATAATAATTAATAATAATAATAATAATAATCAATAATAAATAATAACTAATAATAATGATAATAATAATAATAATAAGTAACAATAATAATAATAATAACTAATATATAATAATAATAATGAATAATGAATAAATAAATTAATAAATAATATTAAATTAATAATAATAATACATAAGTAATATAATGATAATAATGATAATAATTAATTGAATAATTAATAAATAATAATAATAATAATAATAATAATAATAATATTATAATAATAATAATAATAATAATAATTAATACCAGAAAGACGTTCGGTCAGTCTACAGCTGCTCGGTTTGTCCGATCTCACACACACAAGAATAATCAGATAATAATAATAATAAATTATAATAATATAATAATAATTATATAATAATAATAATAATAATAATAATAATATATAATAATAATATTTACTTCCGCGTTTAAGCCTATTTCGTTCGGAAATTGGAGGCCGGAAAAAGGCGTTACAGCAACACAATTTACCGTAGCGTTTCCCGGAGGACAACTACCCATAGAATCATCTAGGCGGACTTGAAAGCTCGCCAGTAACCAGTTTTAACTCATCGTAGATAAATATACCAAGTTTCAAGTAAGCTATACGTTGAACTTCCTTCATACTAAACTTGCGTGAGCTACCGAAACTGAGATCCAAGCCGATATTTTATATATATATATAATATATATATATATATATATATATATATTATATATATATATATATATATATATATATAATATTATTATATTATATATATATATATTATTAGATATTATGTAGACCTGTAATGTTTTACGGACTCCCGTCAGGTTGAGTATTTATGGGTTTTTTTTATATATTTTCAGTATTGATCCTAACAATCAATTTAAGTGGTGACGCACATGATTCAAAAATATATATTATAGGACCTGTTACGTTTTACGGATCCGTCAGTTTTATTTATTTTTTTTTTTAACTAAAGGAATACCCAAGGGAAAAAAACCGCAAGATGGCAGGAGTCGGGTCTCTCGGCCTTCCGGGGAAACGACAGGTAGGACTATTTCCTGCCTTTTTCCGGGGAGGGTCTCGGAACCCCCGCTCTTTGGTATTTGGAGTGTCGCCGGGGTCTGCCCCCCCACGGGGTATTGGGAAACGTTCCCCCGCTCCGTCCCCCGTCGGCTGGAGCCCCGCTAAATTTTTATTAAATTTTTTTGTAATAAGCTTTATATTGGCTGGATTTCCAGAATATGTAATTGGTTATTTCTGTCAAGTGTGCGTACTTCTTCGAGATATTTTACAATTTTTTTATTTTTTATTTGTTTTATATTTTTGTAATAAGCTTTATATGCTAGATTCCAATATGTAATTGGTTTTTCTGTAAGTGTAGTACTTTTCGAGATATTTTAATTTTAAATTTTTTTTAATATATATATAAATGAAGATTTTTTAAAAAATTATTTAAATTTTCAGAACTTTTGACATCATAGTTCGTCACCACTTTAAATTCATGTTAGTATTCATATAGCTAGCAAATGTTAAAAAAAAAACAAAAAATCAAAACGACGGCAGATAGTAAAACATACAAGGCATATATAGATACTTAAGATATAGTATATATATTATTATATTATATATATATATATATATATAATTATATATGTATATTATATATATAATATACTATATATATGATATATATATACAATATATAATATATAAATATAATAAATATATATATATATATATATATCTATATATTAGAATTTATAACCTAAAAATATAATTATTTGTAAAAATCGAAAAGTTGTATTTACGTCTGTATATATATGTATATAGTAATATATATACTATATATTATCATATATAATATAATATATATATATATATCATATATTATATTATATTATATAATATATTATATATATATATATATATATATATATATATAATATATTATATAATATATATATAGTATATATATATACTATGGTCAAATATATATGTGAAAGAATTAAAATATTAACATAATGTACAAAGAACAGATTACATTTAAAGGCTTCACATGCTCTTATTGAGATTCACGCTCTTACTAACTTCAGACTAACTCGATCACAACAAGAAAGATCGACTCGAATTCCTTTATTCCACTCCAAGCTACAAGTAAACTTCAAAATCTCAAAGCAAGATGTGTAAACAGACGACTAATCAATTCAAGACTACAGAACTTCGATTACAAAGATTCTAAAAGAAGATGAAGCAAGGCTGTAAAGCTCCAGGCGAAAGCCCACAAAATACTGTTTAAAATTAAAAGGATAACTTGTTACTATACTTTTATTGAATGAAAGAATAATGCTTTTTTATACTTTTTCCGTAAGTAACAGCTGTTGTTAATAAGTAATAAAAAGATAATAAATTGGAAACTTTGGTTCCTTCTTTGTTAAAGAAAATAAGTTTAGAAACTTTGAGTTCGGCAATACGGAATGTTGGTTCTGCATTTAATTAAAGACATTAAGTTTACTGCCAGAATTACTTTGTCCTCTCCTGTATTAAAGAATAGGCTAAAAAACTGCGACGTTTCATATTACTGAAAAAAAATAACCTAAAGATTTCCAGTGGCTATATCGTTGCTGATGCTAGTTGGTGAACTCACAATAAGTATTAAATCATCATCCATTAATAGCGTAGGCCTTCAACCATTAGAAGCGAAGCCCCTACCATTATACTAGACCTAATATATATATATATATATATATATATATATAATATATATATATATAATATATATATATATATATATATATATATATATATATATATATATATATATATAATATATATATCAGTGTGTAGCTAGGATGTTTCATACATGGTAGGCAAGATAATTTTTATAAAATAAGCTATATATATATATATCATATATATTATATACTATATATATAATATATATATATAATATATGATATAGTATATACTATATATAATTATATATCAAATATATATATATTTATGATATATATATTATATATATTAGTGGCGTAACTAAGGTGCAGCTTGCGCTCCCCCCTCAACTTGAATTTTGTGCGCCCCTTTAGCCAAGTGGACGGGCGTGAGATAGAGTTTTTGGACTTGAATTGACAAAAAAAAATTTTTCTGTTTCATATTCAAAGAAAAACACATTAGCATTACAAAAGAACCAGTGTATTACAATGAAAAAAAAAAGGATTTAATGTTATATATAATATATATATATAATATATATAGTATATATATATATAATACTATATAATAGTATTATTATATATATATATTATATAATCAAACTAAATTGCCTAGCCTCATCATATAATATTGTTTTATATTTACATATTTCAAGATTTTCAGTAGATTGGATATACATATACCACCTATATCATATTTCATATATATTTATTAGTATATATATATTATATATAATATATATTATATCCAGATGTGGCCGTTATATCGTTGCTGATGTAGTGGTGAACTCGACAATTAAAATCATCAATCCATTAACTAGCGGATTAGCTTACCATTGAAGCAACCCCTACGATTTATACTAGGACCATATTATATAATATAATTATTATTATATAGATATCTAGGAGATATATAAACAGTCACTTTGATATTTTAAGATTACAATAAATATATTTCAGTGTCCCGTAGCTAGAGTGTTATACATGGGTAGGCCAAGAGTTATATATATTATATTATATATATACTTATATATATATATATATATATATTATATATATATTACTATATATATATAGTATATATATATATATATACTAATATATATATATACATATCATATATATAATATATATATTATATATATATATAATATATAATATATATATACTAGTATATATATCATAATATTATATATATATATATATATATAATATATATATATTATATATATATATATACTATATATAAGTGCGTACCGTAAACTAAAGGTCAAGTTGCGTCCCCCGCACTTATTTGTGCGCCCCCTCTTACGCATGGACGGGGTGGATAGAGTTTTTGGGAACTTGAATGACAAAAAAAAAATTTATTGTTCATATTAAAAGAAAAATCACATTAGCATTACAAAAGAACCAGTGTATTACAATGTGATAAAAAAGTTATATTATACTATTATATATTATATATATATATTATATATATATATATAATATATATATATATATATTCTATATATATATATATATATAATATATATATATATTAATAATTATTATTATATATATATATATATATATATATATATATATTAGTAACATATATTATATACTATATTATATTATAGATATATTATATATATTATATATATACCTATATTATATATAATATATATATATATAATATATATATATTATATATATATAATAGTATATATATATCATATAGTAACTTTATATTTCTAGAAGCGATACGCATTTTTCCCTCTCGTGTCAGGATTACGTGGTTATTGGTAACTATATGCCAAACCACTTGACTTATAAACAATAACAACCATCCGCTATTACAATTTAACTTTGAACATTAATAGGCTTGAGATGCATATTAATTTTCAGCTGCGTTTCTTTGTATCAAAAAAGCTTCGCACTAATTCTCCACAGTCCAGTGCAGCGAGGCTGATGCATACTCTATGCCTAAGTGACAGCCAAATTCACGTTAACCTTCACGGTCAGTCATAGTACTTCTCAGAATAACTTTTTATTAGTTTTAATTATGAAAATGATCTCCAGCAGATGATGAAGTTCTGGGGTGTCAAGAAAACGTTATAAAAGCTAGTACACATGTCTGGAATCACTACAAGACAACATATTATTTTCAATCAAAAATATTTTGCAAACTTGTATTATTTTGTCATTTTTCTTTTTCTTTATTTCACTTGCCATAACATTCCTGAACATACAATTTCGCAACTAAAGAACTTGGTTCACGTCGGCCTTCAGTATTTGTTTGTTAAAACTTTGAGAAGCAGACTCCATGAGCGCTTGATCTGTTATGTTCGGCCAAGGGCTGTTGGCTACGAAAGCAAAAAAATTTTGTTCACCTTCCTCATACTCTGGTACCTCCGATTCACGTTGGCCATATGTTGATCAATGGCCTCTGCTAAAAAAACCCACCCTGAAATTGTTCAAAGGATCAATGAAGTCAAAATCTTTAGAAAGCTCATCACAGAAGCTTGGTCACTTTGCTTTTGCGTTTAGTAGCAATTGAGAGCTATTTAGCCAGCTTCTCTGAATTATCCTGGGCCCTCTTCACTAGCTTGTAAAACCTTCTCCCCGCAAACTGGTTTTAGTTTGGTAGACACGCTTCTAAAAGAGTGGAAGCTTCATTCATTTCTGATTTTTGGAGTGTTTTAGAGGTGATGTTAATACTTTCCAAAAATTTTGCTTTGAAACACAAGCATTAAAATTAAGTGAAAAGTAGACATAATAGCAATGGCGGTTGGTGGCTTCTGATTGGCTTCTTAAATCACGTGATGCCGCGTTGGCGAAGTCGCGTTAGGAGTAGGGATGCCGATAGATAAAAAAAAATATATGGAATATTTAAAAAATATCAATATTAATTTTTAAATAATATATATTATTATATATATATATATATATATATATATATATATATATATATATACTATATATATATATATATATATATATTATATATAATATATACTATATATATATAATATATATATATATATATTATATATATATATTATATATAGAGAGGAGAGAGAAGGACGAGAGAGAGAGAGAGAGACTGCTTATTAATTTGAGTTTCATCGAAACAGAAGTGCTCATCCTCTGCTGCTCGACGTGCGCACCTCTCGGGTCCTGCGGCGCCCCCCCCCCGCACCGCGGGGCTTGCGAGGGCGTTATTTACCCTTCTGTATATATATATTATATATTATATATATATATAGTATATATATATATATATATGGTTTAAGCATCGCAAAAGTTTCAGGCATAACTAGAAATATAACAAGCTCACACGAAAATAATATAAATTAATTGATTAATCAGGAGACATTTTTACCGCCGAAAATTAAAAAATAAAAAAAAAATAACGTTTTAAAAAAAATTGCTAAAAATGTTGAAAAAATTACAGTTTATTTTAGAATTTGAAGATTTCCTTACTCCGAATGAGCACGCAAAGGTACCGGTGCCAAATGTTGAATTGTTTTTTTTTTAAATAAGAGAATACCCAACGGGGTAAACAAGAACGAATGGATTAGAAGTCGGGGTGTTTCTCGGTCTACCGGGGGACGACGGGGGGGGACTTCGTCCCCCCATCTTGTGCCCTCCGTCGGCTCGAACCCCTAAAAAGGATTTAAAAGAAAAAATCAATAATTTCTTCCAGAAGCGTAAAAAAACAGTGGTTATTTGGCGGCGTGGTTGTTTGCCTCGAGACATAATAGCATTTTTCAAGGTCAATCAGAGCGTGCACTATTTCAGGTCTTAAGATTTTTACTAATATTTAAGAAGTTATTAATAAATATTAGAATAAAATGAATTTTTTTTTTTTTAAGTTTCTTCGATGAAATTACTTGCTGAAATCAAAAATGTTATTTATTTTCCTGTAGATGTTATAGTTTTCTAGTTACATGCCTGAACTCTTCGGGATGATGGCCTATATATATATATATATATATATATATATATATATATTATATATATATAATATATATATCCCACACACAGCGGGAGAGATATATATATAGTATACTAATATAGTATATTATGAAACAAAGTTATTTAACGCACACGTTAAGGGAGGTCGGATCAAAAAAAAAATTCATCAGGTAGCATCTATGAAACATAAATAGATGTTCTAGGGCCGAAATGTATTTTTTTTTTTTTTTTTTTTTTGTATTTCTGGGGGCGAAATTAGGTTAAGCTAGGTTAGGTTAGGTCAGGTTAGGTTAAGTTAGGTTATGTTAGCTTAGGTTATGTTAGGTTAGGTTAGGTTAGGTTAAGTTCAGGTCAGGTCAAAAAAAAATTCATTTAGCCCCTAAAACATCTATTTATGTATCATAGAAGCTACATGTGAAATTTTTTTTTGATCCGAGCTACCGTTCCGTGCGGGCGTTAAGTAACCTTTATATATATATTATATATATATTATATATATATTATATTATATAATATATATATATATATATATAATATATATATATTATATATCATATTATATATAGTATATATATATATATATATATATATATATATATATATATATATATATATATATTATATATATATATATATATAATATTTATATATATAATATATATATATATATATAATAGTATATATATATAAATATTAGAATTAAAATCAAACACCACCTTCGCTCCTATTGGTAATCTGACCACAACCTTATATCTCTTAATTTTAATTACTTTCTCTCAACAGCTCCATCACTGCCACTACTCGCTTTTTCTGGCACTTTGATCGGGCCGATTGGGGGGCCTTGCGTTGCTTCTACGCTAACTATAATTGGAATGACTGTTTTGTCTCTGGTGACGCTTCGACTTATGCCGATAAGGTAGGGAGCTGTAATCGTGGATGGGATGAGCAGGCTCATACTTCTTCGGCTAAATCCTTTTCTTTGATTAAAGTCGATGCTTTGATACGTGCTAGTTCTCACGCAATTCAGGATAGAGGAAATGCGTTTCCAGATATGGAAAAAATCTCGTATCTTCTATCACTCTCGCTCAATTTTCATGGTCACGGCTAAAATCGTATGCAGGGATACCTTCGACGAGCAAAGCGGGCTGTCATCAAACGAAAGTGGGCTAACCTCCTTGGTTCTCCTACTGATAAACATTTCTGGCCTCTTGCCAAAACATCTCTAGCAACTTCTGCAAATCTGCCTTTCTCCACTTATTTATCTGAGGGTTTGTTGCTATTTCCCCAACTGAAAAAAGGCCCAATCTTTCGACCTCCTATTTTCCTCTAACTCACCCATGGACGACTCTGGTAATTCTTCTTTCTTTCTTCATTTCCTTTCAGGTGTCCTATGTTTTTACCTGTGATTACATTTCATCGGTGTGCATGGGATGCTTGACATATTATTGAACGTATATAGGAAGCGGTTGGCCCGGACTTGGCATTCCTCCCCGGAGTCATTTGAGGGGTGTGTGCTTGCGTGATGAGCCCGCCCCCCTCGTTTCAACCTATATTCTCTATGTCCCAATTACTAGCACTTTTCCTCAGTCGATGGACAGCACGCCACATGCTTCAACCTATTCCGAAAAAAGGAAGCGCTCTGAATCCTTCTAACTATCACCCTTGATAGCTCTTCACTTTGTATTCTATCTTAAGATTCTTTAAGCCCTTTCTCACACTCACTTCTTAGTACCATCTGGGAATCTCAGTTCTCTTCTTTCCGATCGCCAAGTATGGCTTTCGGCAAAGTTCAAGGTCGTCTACTGGCGACTATACTTTCCTAATTAAAGCGATTTATGTTTTCCGCTCTTAGGAACTACGGGGAGACTTGCGTGGTGGCGCTTGACTATCCAAAGCATTTGACCCGGTTTGGCACGCGTCACTGCTCTCCAAGCTCCCCTCCTTTGGACGTTTCCTCCTGCTCTTTGCTATTTAGGTCTAGCTTTCTTTCAGTCAGCTCAATATCGAGCTGGGTTTGATGGAGCGACGTTCTATCTTTTCTTATATCTGTCAATAGTGGTGTCCTCAGGGTTTCTGTCTTATCTCCTACTTCTTTATTACCCTACTTTTCATTAATGATTTTCTCACCTGCACATCTAACTCGTATCCACTCAATATGCCGGATACGAAGGAACAATATCCTTCTATCAACCTCATATTCAAAGAGCATCCCCCTTTACTTCCAGAATTGCCTCTCGTCCTCTCTTTCCGATTCTATTCTCGCCTGATCTGGATAGGATTCCCGGGGTGGGTTCGTCTCAAACTTGTGAATGAAAATTTAATTCTTTAAAAACTCAACTTAACAAATCTCCTCGCTAAAAAACACCTTCTAACTTTCGTATCTCTTTCGACGGTTCTCTTGTCTCTCCTGTTGACAGTAATATAAACACTCCTTGGCCTCAAACATCAAACAAAAAATGTCTTTTGAACCTTCACATCGACGAACGGTTGGCTAGGGCGGCCTCAAAGAAACTAGGGAGTTTTGTTCAGACTGCGAGACTATTTCCTTTTCTCAGTTACTCCGCTATACAAAGGTCTTCATCCGCCCTTGTATGGAGTACTAGTTTCTGCATATCTGGGGGACGGCTCTGGGTTTCACCCGGCTTTTGGACAGGTCGAGGTCAAAAGCCAAGGAATATAAACTGTTCTGTACTTTCCACTTCACTGACCCTCTATCTCTGCCGGCGAGATGTTGGATGCTGTATCTACTTATATAAGGTTATCGGTTAGCGGGCAGTGTGGTTGAGGGAATTACCACGTCGCGTACCACACACCTTTACGTCGCCCTCGTAGCACAAGGAGGTGCTGTGTCTGCTCACGAGTATTTGTGTTGATTTAGGTAACTCCAGGCTAGTTCGCTGCGGGTTGTTCCTTGTTTCCTGCCACCTCTGTTCTGTGGAACTCTCTTCCATCTTCTGTGTTTCTGCTGAATATTTAATCGCCCTCACTTTAAAGCCTGCGTCTCTGTGTCATCCTGCTTAAATCTATGCCACGATATGCTCATAGCCGATTCTCGCGATCACAATACTATTGGCGCCATTCTAGAAGCCTTCCCCACCCACTGACCTTAGCCCATGAAATAGGGCATCTGCCCGTGAGTGGTGGTGACAACAATAAAAAAATATATATACTAAATATATATTATAAGAAGAAGCGAAAGAAGACTACCCCACCAAAAAAAAACACACAGATAACACCAAAAACAAACAAACCACCACCAACCAACCAAACCAGAAACAAGCACAAAACAAACTCGACGACGACGACACCAAACAAAAAAACAACCAGGGGCAAAAAGCGACAACAAAAATATATATATAATATTAATATATATATAATACATAATATATAATATATCTATATATATATAGTATATATATATATAATACTATAATATAGATAATAATAATAAATCAATCATATAATAATAATTCAATAATAATAATAATAATCAATAATAATTTAATAATTAATTGAATAATAATAAGTAATAATAATAATAATAAATAATAAATTCCAAGCGAAAAACGTTTTTCAAAGAAAATTTTAAAAAACCCGCATATGGCAACAACGCCAAACGAACGGCAGGCTCGCCTGTCCTTAATATCATTGCAAATATAGGAAATATTTTTTTTTCAGCTACGCGTACCTTAGTAGGCAAGTTAAACAGTAGAAGGCAGGCAAAGCATAAATAGCCTCATTTTTGTTTATTATTTATCTTTAAGATTTGTAGTTTAGTTATTCTTAGGGTTTCTTTAATGTATATTAATCTTTTTCACATTTTTTGATTGTTTTTTCTAAAATTATTAATTTTTCTTAAAAAAAATTAAAGGCACTGCCTACCGCCGCTATTCCTTACTTTAGAAATAATATATATTATATATATATATATTATATATATTATATATATATATATATATAATATATATATTATACTATCATATGTATATATATATACTATATATATATATACTATATATTATATATATATATATTATATATATATATATATATATGCGTGTTTGTGTGTAAAGGTTTGTGATGTATGTGTTTGTGTGCATGGAGGGTAAAAGTGAACCTATAAACCTGAAATCCTTGAGATTAATCGTCAATTAAAAGTGGAACGCAATCGTGAGTTTCCCTAACGAGCTAATAACGACCTCTCAAACGGCGAATCGAACAAACTGTTTAAACTTTAAACAGAGGTGGAAATGATCGCGTTTTACGACCGGAGTCCTTCTTGACTCATTTGGCTCAGGACTAATTGTGAATTAGCGCTCATTTCTAATCACTAACTTTAGAACATCTCGACCTATTTTTAGATTTGTTATTTATTTTTCTTTTGGTTTTAGTTTCGAAGAAGTTGGTAATTTATTAAGGAATTTATGAATCAATGGGGCAGTCAAGACCTTATGGTCTGTACAAGAATTATAAGAACAGATTTTTTTGTATTTCATACATAAACACGCACACATATTATGTTATATATATATTATATATATATATATATATATTATATATTATTTATATATATTATATATATATATAGTATATATATATTATATATAATATATTATATATATATAATATATATATTATTTAATATATATATATAGTATATAGGAGATAGTCTAATTTCATAGACCTTTTTTACGGTAATCGTTACCCCCAAAAAATAGGTAACAGGGTATCTCGTATGGACCATAAATTAGAACTTTCAAGTATAGATTATTATTAATATGAGGTGTAGGTTTTATTTTTAACTAAAGAAATACCCCAAGCTTGGTAAACCACGAGATGGCAGGAGTTGGGGATACTACTCAGCTTCCGGGGACCGACAGGGTAGAACTATTTCCCCCACTCCGGGGAAGGTCCGGAAGCCCCACTCTTTGGTATTTGGGTATCGCGGGGGGAGGTTCACTCCGCCCCGCTCCCCTACGGGGTATGGAAACGCCCCATCTCATGTTTAGCCACGTCGGCCTCCTAGCCCCCTTCATTGCGCGTGTAAAGTTACCCTGGAGACAAACAATTAATTATATACATATTATATATAATATAATATTATAATATATATATATATATATACTGATATATATATATATATATATATATTATGATATATTAAATATCAGTACTATAATAATGAACATACATCAAAACTAGAAAAATCTCGATTACTATTGCTTCCAAGAGATACCCTGCTACCTATTTTTTTCGCGGTAATGAAGTACCGTTAAAGAGGTCACGATCAAATAAAAAAAAAATTTAAAAAATTACCTCTTACCTTGTCGTTTGTTGTATTAAATGGCGTCGAAAAAAGTTTTCGTAGATTGCTTTAACAATTATAATTAGACCAACGATATAAAACAACTTATAAAGATGAACACTTTTTCTATATAACTTATTTAATGACAGTTTTTATATTAAGGTAGTCACTCTTTATTTGTAAAATACGCAAATTAATATTAGCAGTTTCATTTAAAACTTTCTGCATTTATCGAAACATAAAATGAAATGAATCTCTTTAAAGCAATTTCACGTTAAGACTGAAAGCGAGCATATCGATAAAGTCGGTGAAATTTTCCTCCGCAGTGTAAAGTAAGACCTACAAGTAGTTTAATATATTTTCGAATTTTAACTTCAAAATACTATTTTCCCCTTATAAGTTTTAAATTAAATTTTATATCTCGACTATTATTTATAAGAAATCAGATTCACACATTTACATTAAATAAAAAGGTCAATAGCTGAATGACTTGTCCTATATAGATATATATACTATATATATATAATTATATAATATATATTTATATTTGATATTAACGTATATAATATATATATACTATATATATATATAATATATATATCTACGGCGAGCTATCAACCCAAAGTAAAACTTATTTTCACTACTCGTGCATCTCCTGCTCTCCTCTTCGCGTCTCTACTCATCTCTCTCTCTGCATCTCTCTTCTCTCTCTCTCTCTCTCTCTGCTTCTCTCTCTCTCTCTTCGATCCATTACTAATATATATATATTATATATATAATATATATATATATATATATGATAATAATATATATATATAATATATAAATATATATATATATACTATACTATATATGGGCAAATAAATTCCTTCGGCCGCATATATATATATTATATGATATATATATATTATACTATATATATTATAGATATATAATTAATATATTATTATATACTATAATTATATATATTAATATGATATACTATTATTTATATATATATGGGCAATCAAATTCCTTCGGCCCATATATATATAATATATATATATATATATATATATATATATATATAGATTATATATATAATATATATATATTATATATATAATATATATATATAATATATATATATATATATATATTATATATATTATATAAATATACTATACATACAATGCTATATATAATATATATATATATATAATACTATATTATATAAATATTATATATAATATATATATATAATATATATATATATATAGTATATATATATATTAGTAATATAATTATATATTATGTTTTCACAGAAGCTATCCATTAATAAAAAGAAAATTTTTAAGATTTCTTGCTAGAGGCCAACATTTAAAATTGAAAACTCGACAGAATGACAAAGACAACAGTATAAATAAATTTTTACAATATCCGCTATTTTCATTTCGAGCACAGACAAGCCACCTATTGTAATGATTGAAAATAGCATTATTTTAAGCGGCTATTATTTCTAACTCTTGTTGTATTCAATTTTACGCAATCTTTTACATAATCTGCTTGTGAATATCTTACTTGTATTTGACAATTTTTTGCCAAAAAATGAATAATTTGATGCGTCAAGCATATGAAATTTGTAAAAGAGAGATTAAATTCGTAATAATATTAACTCGTGCTAAGCCGAGATAAGACAATATTCACTAACACCTCATCATATATATATATATATATATATATATAATATATTATATATATATATAATATATTATATATAATTATATATATATTATATACTATATATTATTATATATATATAGTATATATATACTATATAGTGTTCTTAGACCTTGATGTAGATAGCGTGTGTTTTACCGGAGCTCCAATGGGTTGATTAATGTTCATAATGTTTTAGTTCATTTTCCCGATTAAGTGTGATTTGTACATTAAGTGCTTCTTCCTGATTTTACAATGTTTGTTATAAACTATTATTGGTTTATTAAATATTTGAAAGAATTATAATCCTGATTAATAAAAGATAATTATTCGTTTTAATTTTGTTTTGAAAGTGTTAGTTTCATGTTAGCTAGTCAATAATCTACCCCTCCACGGCGGTGGCGCCTTGCAGTGCGGAGGGGCTTACTTCCCGCCAGAGGCAGTCTGCTGCTTCAGTAGCAGGAGGGCGCTGGGCGGGAAAACTAAGTCGCCGCCCCCAATCCACGGTGGAACAGCATACGCCAAGGGATGCATGGCCGGAGGGAAGTTCGGTCTCAAGTATGCGAACTCAGGATACCAGGCGACCTCCTGTTTCAATTTAGCCTTCCCGCATATGAGGCTCTGCTGCAGGTGACCGTATAATTCCTCAGTTTAACTTATTCTTTTATGGATACGAAAAAACTTTTACAAGGGGGCACCCCCTTAAGTGCGCCACTCCCAAAGGTCTCAAGGCCTTCTTTGGATTCCCCCAAAACCTCAACTGAAAAGGGGCTTACAGTCCCTGTCAGGGGGGGTGGAAGAGGAATCCAACTTGGCTGCTGCAACCCCATTAAGGGATACAGCATCTAATATCGAGGAGTCTATTCAAAAGCTCCAACTAACAATGCCTCGCCTTTCAGGCGCGGCCAGAAGAAGATATAGGTGGTTGGTGAAGAACGGGCACGATCCTTCAGAGGCCCGCAAACTGGCTCTCGTGCCTATTGGCCCCCGCCTGCGAGAAAAAATGAGGCGCGCCTTAGGGGACTCTCCCCCCCCCCCCCACCCAGGGAGTGCTAAAAGAAAGTCTAAGGATGAGCAGTGAATGGGAGCAGCAAAGCGCCCACGCCTAACTGCAAGTCCTATCTTTAAATATACAATTAGAAGTTGACGAATATTCTCTAAGACACTATTCCACAAAGAAATCTGACAACTGGAACAACTTAAGCCATGACAAGAAGGGAATCGCTGGGCAGGATCATGGAACTAGGTGGCGCGAACCACACCAGCCAAATGATTTCACGAGCTCTCTACCTCAACCAGGGTGGTGCATTCAACTGACGGACGATGAGGCCACAGCCAGAGTGGCTTGAAACTCGCTGTTGGAACAGATGAAACATTTGGAGGGGGCAAGATCTTAAGGACGGGGAGGGGATCGAAATATACTGACCCATAAGTTCACTGACTGGCTTCTTTTTTTTTACAAGAATTTAGTGCAAAGGATGGGAACGGATAAGATCATAACCTTTGTAAAGGCACAGAACCTGGCCTGAACACTGACGAGTGGAGGGTCCTTGAAAAGGGAAGAGAGGGGCGATTCTGTGCACCTCGTCCTTTCTCTTGACCAGCACTCTGAAACCAGGCTGAGAGCCCAAAACCATCTGCTCAGCTATAAATTTGGTACTGTTGGACTCAGGAAGAGGAGAGGGAAACCCGAGGGGGGGAGTAGGCTCCCCACCTCTGGCGAAACGGCCTCACCTGAGCTGAGGACTACACTCCGAAGGAAAAGGGAAAACCTTGGCTCTTAAAAGAAAAGTAAACCTACTGGTGTTCACAGCCAAAGCAAGACAAATTCAAACTGTAGAGAGTGGGAAAGAAGGCCAAACAAAATCGGCCTTGGCAAAGGGATCAAGTCAGAACCCCAAAACCCAAATCTGCATAATGGTATAAAAATAATTTGAGCTGCCTTACAAATAAATGTGCACACGCAAAAAGCAGCACTTGATGCTCTTCGGTGCCGGACCTTGCTACTGTGAGAGGCTAGCAGAATAGCCCTCACTACAGGGCCATGGGTGAGAGAGAGAACAATCAAAGAAATTACCAGGTGGAATTGCGGATAAGCTGCTCTACTGTCGCGGACCATGGCGGCGCTCGCTGCGGCGGATGGTCATCGGTGGTCGAGGGTCATATGCCCTGATCCATTCCGGAGTTCACCAACAAGGGACCTAATAGCAGCCCTAGTAGAGGTGCCAACCGCGCGGGTGTGTGCAAGAGAAGTAGAAATTGCCTCGGCATTCACTTTTGCGCGGACTCTAACACGAAGCACCTCCGGAGAAGAAAATTCCACAGGCTGGCTCAATTACTGTCAGCGACCTAGCAGGGGACACTGATTTATTGCGCGATGTGAGCAAACTGCCCAATCACACCCTGTGGGGAGCAAGAGACGATCAACAAGAGAGGTGAGTGCTATTTATAGAATTACTTAACTCAATATTGCTATTGATGTCGTGAATGAGGGCAGGAAGCCACATTCATTCACATTCGAAACAACAAGAGGTCTGTGACCTAACCTTAATTAAAGGCCACTTTAGGGCATACAAGTCTCGAACTGGAATGTGATGTCTGCAGAAGTATCTCATGTCGGACCATAGAACATTCAGTTACGAAATCGAATAGCTTTGGAGAAGTAGACGGAGGAGCGGAGAATGCCTAAGCTCACAACGACGGAACTTGTCATTTATAAAGAGCTTACCTTAACAGCGCTTAGAGGAATATCGAGGGCTGTTGTTGATGTACAGGAGCCTTAGAATGTACCACTACCCAAACTCACATCAATTCAATACCAAGTATATTGAAAATAATTGATCCTCGAAAAAAAAAGGAATAACTTAGAGCGTCCCCTAGGTTGGAATCAAGAGCTAACCGCCTATAAGATCTAAAACAAGGAAACTTGATTCAATAAAGCTAAGCGGGAATAAAAATGGAAGCAGTAAAAATGCCCTACCGCTATAACAAGGAAACTTAGGAAATCCAAAAGAACATCATGGAAGACTCTATGTGAAAGCATTGAGAGCCAATCTGAAACTGCGTGTCTACATAAAGTGCTCTCAAAGAACCAATCTAAT
>JABUQX010016704.1:0-7500 GCA_015478945.1 Trachelipus rathkii | reverse complement strand
CTAATTAAACTATCTAGACAATACTTATCAAGGTGTATTAGGTAATATATAGTATCTACTTGATAATATACTCATATTCTAGTAATATGGATAATACATTTGGCCAGCCGCCGGCACTTATAACTATTTCTTTATATTTTAATAATGATTTTTAATACTTAATAACTATTGAAATTAGTCATAAAATAATATTGAAACCTTATGTCATAATAAATTGTAAAAATTTATTCCTCAATATAATATAATATTGCATGTATATATATTATTAATCATAATAATAGATATATATTATTCTAGATAATATTAATTCACTATCTAGTTTATAATAATTAATAATATTAATATAAATAATATATTATAATTATATATATAATATAAAAGTTATATAATATTTTAATATCCTCTCTCTCTATATAGTAATTGACACTTATAAGTGTACTTATGAAACTATATAAATTACCTGATATTTCATATTAATTTGAGTTTTTTAATCAATAAGAAAAGTCTATCGTTATGCTCATTTTTTCCTCTAAATATTTATTATTGTGTCTCTTTTGTTCTATATACCTACATGTATGCTTTGCTCAAAGGCCTCTGGTCTCAAACACCGCTGTAAATATGTGTATTGTAAGGAGAGACAAAAACAATAACCATTGAGAGAAACTCATTCATATCTTTTTTGAAGAAATTTCATATGGGAATCGATTTTACTAATGATTTACTTATAGATTCAATTACAAATAAATGTATTAGATATTTTAATTATCATAATTTTTAGGTTTGAATATATAATTATTATTATATGAACGTTAAATTATAATTTAATTTTTATAATATATTAATTTTATTATTAATATTCTTTAAATGCCCAATTTGCGATACATAGAAAAATTAGAATTTTAGATATATATATAAAGTGGTTTTTAATTATATAATTATAATTAGTATTTTGATTGATAATATGAGTTATTTTATGAAAGGCTGTGGAAGCTCATAACTATCGATTTTTCAATTCTAGTACTTTTATCTTATTGTGAATGAAATATTGATCTTTCATTTCTGAGTAAATAGTATAGTAGATTTGATATTGTCAAGGCAGATGGATTTACCAATCACGCTTACTATCCCTTCAGAATGTCTACAGTATTTATATTTGTTATTACAAATTAATTTTAAACATAAATACATAATATACACTCCATTATATACTTGTGTTTTTATATGGTATTTAAAAATTAATATTGATTTCACGTTTAAGAGGCTACAAACTGTAAATCGTATATTACTTTAAATTCTATAATAAATAGTAAAATATAATGAAATATATAATGAGTCTTTCGAGTGCTTTTATCATTTGATTGTACTAACTAAAGTTGCTCAGGTATAGTGTGGGTACCTACACACGCCTGGACTTGTCTCGATCAAATTTTTATTGATATGTTAATTATATATTTTTCTCAGTTCCTTCAAATGGGTTTATTTTGCTGGAAATATTACATAAATTAACTCATTATTTGTTTTTAAATTTTAATTGTTGGTGATTATAGAGTGTTCTATTGTTTAAAATATATAGCTCGTTTTAGATTATTGTAAAAGATTTAAAGTTTAATTAGTTTGTTGATTTTTAAATGCAATTTGAGTAGATTGTATTGTGTGATAATATACATTAAGTCTTACTCATAAAGTTGGTCGTTCTGCAGTATTGTTGCACTTTGTTATAAGAGATATTGCGTGTTGGATTACATCAAGTTCTAGCTAGAGTTTGACATGGCAGTAAGCTTTAGTTTATTTGTAATAAGTTTTATATTTTTACTAAGAAGTTTCGCAATCTCAGATATATTGTGGTGATAAATATAAAACACATTGTAAGTTTTATATTTTATTTAAGTTTAACACATAAAGTGGTAGTATGTATTCACAATTTTTGTTTCAACAAAGGATTTATTAATTCAACTAATAGGCAATCATTGTGGCATTGAGTAAACAGTTTATAGGTAAAAAAAAAAAAAAAAAAAAAAAAAATAGTCAAAACTAGCCTTTAAATTACCTCTGTTTGTTCAGAACTGGAGTGTGATCATGTGTATTTGATTAAATTTCAAATCTGATTAACTTTCAAGTAAAGTTTTAAGATTACTTATCAAATCATCCAGTCTATATATTTTAGTTTTTAAAACAATCTATTTCCCCTCTTTTTATTTTGTGAAATATTTTATCTTTATTTATTTATATAACATTTGTTGAACTATAAATATTTTATACTGATGTTTAATATACCTGTTTATTAGGGACGAGATCCTGTATAAAGTTAAAAGTGTCTTAGAGCACTTTTTTTATTGCTTTAACAGTGCGTTGTCAACTACTACATTTTAAGTGCAAAAACAAATAATGTACAATATTGCAATGTACATATGTGATGGTTCGTTCGATCTATATTGCAAGAGGATATATTTAAAAGCAGCTCAAAATATATTAGAGAGTTTAGAGTTACTGAATTCTATCCCAATTCGGTGCATCATTGATATAGTTAGCAATATCTTGTGAATTAATTAAATTGTATCTATGTGGATGCTATAAACTATGTGTTGTATAAATCAGATCACCGTATACATTTCTCTTTATTAAAGGATTTTAAATTTTTATTCCTCACACTCATGTATTTCTCCTTGAGATGTATTCCAAAGGTAGTTTTACTTTCTTATTTATTCAAATATTCAGTTTTTTATGTTATAGGTCTTAAAATAACTTTTATTTCATGATCAAAACTAGTTGATCATAGAAAAACAGAGTTAAAATTCATTTGATGAGACGATATTGTTGAATTAAACGCTGGACGCGTTGATACTAATTCTAATATAAATAGTCAACACCGCGTATCAAACTCACACGTTTTTCATCTGGAAAGGACTTCAGGGAGAGACAGTTGGTTAGAATTTTGAGGTGTATACAATTTGCAATGTAGGTGATTGCACAGGCCTGTAACTCATACGAGCAGGAGTGCTCTACATACTGATACGAATATAGTGTTTGAGAAGTCTTGGAATAAAGTGTTCAGTTGTTTATTGCTCCACGTAGGGCCTCCTTACCCTTGCCAAGAAATTGGTTTAATCTTCTCTCTAGAAGTAGTAAGTATATTACACGTATTTAATAAATTGTTTGAAGGTAATCTCGGAGAATAAGATAAACAGAAGAATCTTTTAGAAATACATGGAATTCGTTATAATAAAATATATTGAAAATAGTTTATAATAATTATATATTATATAATAATTAATTGGGAATAAGAAAATATAATATATAATATATATAATTAAATATATAATTAATTATTTAATACTCTAAAATGTGCGTTACATAAACTTTACTTAAATATACATTATTTTATTATGGATATTTTCAGAAAGTGACAGATGTGAATTTGCCTGCAAGTTGGTTTTCTGCTTATAGGAGTAAGGACTTTACAGGCAGCTTGACTTCTAAAATACACCGTTATATGAAATTCAGTGATGAAGGTGAATTCTCGAATTGCTCCAGTATCAATAACCATATTTCTTTTAAACCATAATCTATCTATTGTTAGTGGATTAATATTATATTAACAGTAAACAAGAAATTTATTATTTATTTTAAGGCAGAAAAAAACAATGACATTGAGAGGAGTTATAAGAGTGTAATGGAGAGATGTCAATTAACGTGATCCTCAGGTTTTGGGAATGCGTATAGATATGAATTAAGAGAGTAAGCCTGATATGGTTTTAAAAATTTGCACCAAGAGGAACGAAGGAGTATCACTTTGCTCGGCTCAAGTAGTAGGAATGAGACAAAAGAGGTGATGGATGGGTGTGGAGGATGCTGAATGTATGAGAAAGTTTGATTGTCGATGTCGATGGAGGCAAGTTTCGTTGTCTCACATTAGTGAGAATTTAGAGAAGTCAGAGGATATGTGTTTTAGTCATCTGTCCTTCTTTGCCTTTAGCATCACCTCACTCGCTTCTTGGCGATTTAGTCTTTTGATCTTGCTATTCTATTGGGTTAGGCATTGTCAACCACTATTCTTTGTTTATCACTTCACCTCTCCCGTTCTTTGCGTATAAATATAGTTCTTAACTTGAACTCTCCTTCAAATTCACTTGTGTGCTATTAATAGCCATACATTTTGCAAAACAGTATTCTTGGATTTTATAATAGCATCTAGTTTCTTCGACTCACTCTCATTTTCAGAACCTATATGTCTTTCACATTTTTCAAGACCATGTGATACACACTGGCAAATTTGCCTTGGATATATAATTTGTGATACTCATTTTAAATAGTTGTATATCTCTCTCTCTCTCTCATCACTCTCTACTTCTACTTCTTACTAATCTGCTACTCTTCTCGCTCTTGCTCCTTCTCCGTCTCTGTCTCTGTCTCTCCTCTAGTCATATCCATCTCTATCTTCTCTCTCTCGTATCTCTACAATCTCTCCCCTCTCTCTTCTCCTCGCACTGCTAGTCTTTCGCGGTACTTTAAAAATATTTAACTGATTGTAACCAAGAAAGAAGTAAAGTAATATGATTCGAGAAATTGAGAGTGAATAATAAAGGGAATTGGAGAAATATCCAAATATTAGTATTATATTACTGATTAGAAGTTAGGATTGCTGCCTTTTTATTATTTTATTAATAGGCTAGTCCCGTGAGGTGCAAAATTTATATAATTTTTTCGAGCACCTACGTACAGATCAAGTTATGGGTACGAAAGACCCTATGCATAAAAATGTATCGTGTCCATACATTTCAAACTTACAAATCAAATTTATTGCCAAATGTTATTTCTAAATGATCCATTTGAAATAAGAAAAAAGCGAATTTAGGTCTTCGATTAAAGTATTGTATATATTATATATATTTGCTAACTAGAAAAATGATGATAGCAGTCTCAATACACAGATTATAACGTGTGTTTGAATTATATAAATGAAAGCACATAAAGGAAGAGTACGTAGGAGCAAAGAAAATGAGATTATAATATATATATATTATATATATATTATATATGAAACTCTCAGTTTGTATATGAAAGTATATTAGTAGTATGATATATATATATATTATATATATTATATTATAAATTTAGTAAATATGTAATATTATAGTGTAATAGAGATATATCTACTATATATAACAAGTATAGTAAATAATATATATATAGTAATCCTATTTATACAATAGTATTATATATATAGGATATATATATAAATGCTTATGTCATGAAAAGTGCTACTGATTATATTATAATAAAAGAGATATGAATATATATATAGGTTATTATATATATAAGTATAATGAGGATATTTATGCTTATACTATATATATATATATATGAGTGAAATCCCAAAAACATATGAATAATCCCCTGGGTTTATAGAACGAATTACACTTTGTGCTAGACGTTTGGTCCTTAACTAAATGATAAAATATATCGAGATTATAGTATGAGAGATATGAGTAAGTATATTAGTAGATATATATATATATATATATATATAGGAACACTTCGTATAACATTGCATTATAAATATACTATATTGAGTGCTAATATATATATATATACTATATATATATATGATATATAATGTAAATATATGATATAGTTATATAGTTAAAGGATAGGTTTCATAAAAGTTACATAGGACTTTGATATTTAGAGGTGACATTTTTTTTGTTGATGAGTACTTGCTTACTGTGTACTCTGTACTTGCAGATATTTCTAAAACAGAGTAGTAATCTAATGTGACTTTATTCTTTATGTTGTACTTGAGCCTGTGTTGTACTTGGGTACAATTTGAGCTTGGTACTTGCAAGGTGACCTTTGGAGCAAATTTTTAAAGACAAGGTGGCCACAAGTATTTTTAATTTCTTTAAGTTATCATTTCTATAGGCGTAGTGGATAGATATATATGTTTCTTATTTAGTGAGGATATTATATAATAATTTGCCCTGTTTAATGAGAATATATAATATGTTCAATTCTTGGAATTCCAATTAGGATTAGTGATAAAATAATTTACTAAGTAATGTAATATATATTATTCTATAAAATAGTATAAAATAGGTATATATAATATATATATATAAATATTATATATATATATTTTAACTAATAGTATACTAATAATATAATATATATGATGATTATTTAATATAAAATGGTATATTATATTATTAAGTAATATAGTCTATCGATCATCATCATTCTTCTCTCATCATCGATCATCATGTAACCATTCTTTTTTACAACCAAGACTTACGAGCGCGTGTTAAATTATATTGATGTGGTTATAGTCCGAAAGATTATATAACTTATATTAGAGTAAGTTTGAAAGGATATCTACTTTGGTATATCCCGGGAGTAATACGTACGTATACAAGTGGCGACCGAGAAACAGAAAAAATTAAAGGTCCATAGGCTTTGTGAGAAGGAGTATATGTGAATCAATGGTTTAAAAATAGAGTGAAAAACCCAGACCTTACCATCCTCCTTAGTCTCTCTCTCTCACTCTCTCACGTGCTATAAAGGTTGAGTAGAGAGTTATTCTGACTGCGATTTTCTTGCACTTAAAAGCTGAGAGCCTCGCCGCCAGTCAGAAAATCCACCCTAGGAGTTTCACGGACGCGTGAACAGACCTTCTTCGACATATGGTATCTCGGCCGCCAATGTATGGTGGTATCCCTGGGTACTAGATCAGGTGAGGAACCAAGATGCATTAGAGTTCGGTTAGAGGGATATGTGCAGGGGGCGTAGTCCATGTATGGGGAGGGGCGGACGGGCGCTGCAGCCCCCCCCCGGAAATTATAGTGTGAAATTTTTCAGTAGAAAAGAAACAAGTAACTACAAAATATATATATATATATACTAATATATATATCTATACTAATTATATTAATATAGAAATATGTATTATATATATTAATTATATATATATGTATATATATTATATAGTATATTATTATTATCTATAGTATACATGATATATATTAAATATTATATATATATATATAATTATATACTATATATTATAATGATAAATTAAAGTATTATACAGTATATAAATTTGATTTAGCATATATTATTTGTATTGGAATATATGTCATGTTTAATATTATAATAATATTTATATATATATATATATATATATATATATATATATTAGTTGATACCTTTAGTTTATAATTATATATATATATTTTATTATATAAATAATAATATATATAATATATTATATTATATATAATATATAATATATATATATATATATAATATATATACAGCTAATAGATTACTATTCACATTTTATTTTATGTTTTGTTGTTATTATTGTTGCAGTTGTGGTTCGGTTACGTTATTTCTTAATTAATTTTGATTTATATTTTAAAGAATTAGTGTTAATTATAGTAGTTACTTTAGTGTTAATTCTCTAATATCTTATTATTATTATAATATATAAATATGTATTATTAG
>JABUQX010016703.1:0-20816 GCA_015478945.1 Trachelipus rathkii | reverse complement strand
GTTCAGGTTATGACATCTTGTTGCTTTATGAAAGCTAAACTTGTGTCCGTAAGATATACTTCCGTGGGCCAGTATATATCCATAGAACTTAGTAAAAAGTTGATGAATAGGCTTACGTTTTGTATGCGAAATGCTAGGTTACTTTACAGAGTGTTAAGATGTGGAACCTTGTTAATGTTAACTGTTACTAATATAATGCGTAGTTGTGTTGAGATGCTCGTTGTACAACTTATTTATCTAGTTTCATAATGCCTATGGTTAGCTTTATATTATTGTGGAAACATTGTAATGTTAACCAATATTCGCTGGTTAGTATATAAAGAACTCATTTTTGCTATGTTTATTCGAAATGATATTCTCGAGATGCTACGTAAATCAATAGTGGTTAATGTAAAAATTAACAATGATATGTAAGTGAATCATGCTATGAAGAAAAGTAGTTGAATTAGGTTCGTCTGATGTACGCTGCGGGTAGGTATCTTTACTTGGACTGTTAAGTATGGAACTTTGTTTAATGTTAGTTGTTTTTCGTGTTAAAGGTACACTGTGTAGATTTTGTTATCTGTACCGATTACTTCTTAATTGACCTCATATCATAAGGTAGCTATAGTTAGCTTCTATCTAATAGACGTGAATAACAATGTTACGTTAGCAATATATTCGTTTTCTTTGGTAATAAAGAACTTATTTTTGTATCATGTTTTGTGTTGTTGTTGTTTGTTGTTGTTCGTTGTTCGTTGTTTTGTTGTTCTGTTGTTTTGTTGTCTTAGCAGAGATACCATTATACCCTTTTTAACCTGACTATTGGTTGTTTGTGCCGTTGTTATTTGTTTACTTTCTTATGATTTGGGGCTGAAAGAAAGATTCTCATTACCTATAAGGGTTGTTTACGGATACGATTTCCGTCAGTAGGACATTGTTTCGCTGTACGTAAACAGATGAATCGTTTCCCCGCCAATCTCAAGTCTGTTGTTGATCATTTCAAAGGAGGCTTCCGTTTTCCCAATGATGTGTCATTTATATTTAATCGAAAACAAATGGCAGTCGTTACGTTGCTTGTAGTTCTGCAAAGGCGTACAAATAATAGCTCTATTCGTTTTGACTGATGGTTCATCAAGATATCGATCGCATGCAATGGTTAGAGGATAAAATGTGTTTGTTATCCGAGGATCAACGTTTAGTGAATTATCTAACAGGGAAGACAACATAAATGGTTCTAATATAGAATAGACGTTATGTTCTCGTCGTGTGACAATATAAAACCTTGACGCGTCGCAATATTTGGAAACCCGTCGTTGATGTGACTTCTATGCACATGTATAGGTTTACAGTTGAACACTGAAATTAATATACAGCGTTGATCTTAATAAAAAAACGATTAACATCGGCATTCTGTTAAACGATTTGACATTATCGATGACCGTTAATGACGGATTGATCCGTGTAATCTACGATATTTACACAAAATGTGGTTTCCCTAAGCTGTATAAGAAAATGGTTGTAATAACTTCAGCTTGATGAGTTATTTCTCTTTGTATGAAGAATGAAGTGGGTTGAAATTCGACATATGCGAAAAATGGTTTAGTTTTGCTTGAAGACTTTAAACTACATTTTTCCATAAGGGTATGATCCTTTAGAGAGAATAAGTAGAAAGGTTCCAACGTGAATTCATCTTCTCTTATGAATAAGAAAAAAGGTAATTAAACTTCTTATATATTTTTTAATGTATTGATATTGTTTATTGTATTTATATAAGCTTTTTCAATAAATTCTATTTTATAAAATACGAAAAACTTATTACTGCTCTCCTTTTTTTCGATTTATTGACTAAATTGATGAAGATCGCGACATATTTGTCTGGGTGTTGTGTGGTGTGTGTGTGTGGGTGTGTGTGTGTGTGTGTGTGTGAGTTGTGCTAACAAAGGAAGGAAAGTGTGTGTGTGTGTTAAGTCTGTAATGTTCATAGTTTAGCTTTACAGAGAGTAAAAGTTTACTATGTTTGTTTTACACTTATTATTATGCTTGGTTAGGTGACGTTATGCTAATTTTGTATAATTTTACTATGTAATGTAAATATAACATTGTCATGTTGGAAGATATGCTTGATAAAGCACCTGAACGGAATGTGTTTTTTCTTAACCTTGTTTTACTTTACTGGTGTAAGTGTGGATCTTTGTTAATGTTAGTGTTTATTTAAAAAAGAATGAGGTTTGTGTTGATATTATTAAGTTTGGTAGCCAGATCTGTTTAGATCAAAGCAATAGGATGACTTCGATCAGTTAGGCTACTTTACGTCTATATATATTACACAAAGTTTTAGTCAAATTTTAGTTAATATGGACCAGTCAGTGTAATTAACATTGTTATGTTAGGAGATATGCATGACCAAGTGTGAATGAATACATTTTGGATGCTATGTTATTACTTTACTGCTGTAGGTGTGAAACTTTGTTAATGGTTACAGTTTATTCCTGTTTAAGATGAGTTATGTTTGTCGTTGTTGTACATTATTTTTTAGTTCAATTTGATGCTAAGTAAGCTTTATATATATATAAACTTTGTTATGTCAGCATATATTGTCTGATTTTGTATAAGACTTGATTTATAGTATATGTTTATCAAAAACTACCGAAATGTTACCTTAATCAATAGATCAAATAGATACATGGTACAGAGAGGGTTGATAGGGAGGGGAGTGGATGTGGCTTGATTTTAGTGATTACTGGCTTATAGGGTTGAAAACGTTAAATTTGTAAGTTATAAAATAAAAAGTGTAAGAAATTTTGAGTTATTATTTATGATTTTGTTTTCTTGATGTTCTGAAACATTTATTTTCGAAATCTACAGTATAACTTATATAAAGACACAAAATATTTATATCTTACAAAAAAAATTTAATAACTCATGCACGCAAGTGGCTCCATCCCGCGGTCTCTCCTCATCCACCTCCTTCATCATCTATTTCTTCTCCTTCCTCCTATTCTCCCACCCCCCCCATCTCTTTTCCTTCATTTTCTTCCTTTTTCGTTGCCATGTTTTGATTTATTTTTTTCTTCTGTCTTTTTTTTTTCAACTGGGGACCCACCTCAGTGGGGTCCCTGGACTCCGACGAATCCAACTTCCGAACTCGTCCGTTCTCCTTCAACCTTTCTCAAGTTTCAATCTTCTAGATCATTTTAATTTTTAGAGAGGGGCAGCGTCCCTTACAGGGGGGATGCAGAGAAACCGTAATTCGTCTCCGACGGAGATTGCTCCATCATATATAAACTCAATCCAAATTGTAGCCCGATAGTTAAGCCTAACGAGGGATTTTCAGGACGATTTGATTGACGCTAAGGGGCAGCCCCCTTAGGGTGACCTCGGGCATCCCAAACTCGCGAGGGATCAGTTTATCACAATAAATAGAACATATACCAAGTTTGAAGACGATACGTTAACTTACCCATTGTAGATATATATCGGGACTCAGAACCGGATGCGAGGAAGACAAACTGGCGATCCAAAGTCGGAGTGGCGCAAAAAAACGAGTACCCTTACAGGGATCGACTTTATTTCGACTCAGATTCGATTTCCTTCGGAAATCGAATCTTCGACGGTAGATAATAATAATATAATACATTGGCTGTATGTGCACGCACCGCCGACGCGCGCGCTTCAGGTCGCTCGTCTCTCAGCGTATCGAACCACCTGGATCGATGAATTGTCGGGGTTTAGGGAAAAGCAAAAGGACTTAGAACACGCGGCTCGTAGCGGATACGCTCTCTTGGGGTAACCCCCTCTATATAATCCTACAGGACTTGAAATTTACAACGGTTCGTCGATTATCCATATATAGATTATATTCCAGTTTCAGACCTATATCTCTGTTCCTTCATATCGAAAAGGTGCTTACTCCGAATTTTGCTCACACTAATATATATATAATAATATATATATATTTATATAATATCATAATTATATATATAATATATATACATATATATATATATATCATATATTATTATACTATATATATATATATATATCACTACTATAATATATTATATATATTATATATATATTATTTACTTATATATATATATAGTAATAAGTCAAATGTGTTGAGATTTATTAGAGTACGAATAGATGTTGCGAATAATGTCAAAGATACTCATTTTTGGGATTTTTGTTTTTTGAGGTATATCACTACGAATACCACACGGGATAGTCCGCCGATGTTCAGGAGTGGTGGTTCCTTCGGCCTCTAGGTGGATACGGGGGAATTAATCCCCCCCTCGGATGTCTCGGGAACCCTCTCTGGGATCTTAGGGTGTCGCTTGGTTCCTCCGACCTCCCTCGGCGGTATGAAAGTCCCCCCCCGTCCCATCGGTCGAGCCTAAAAATGTAAATACTCAAAATTAGGCCATATATATACTATTATATATATGATTCTTATTATATATATATTTATTTGATATATTTATATATAATATATATATACTATATATTATAGTATATACATACGTATATATGTCTTAATTTAATATACCTAAAACAATTTTTTGATATTTTTGTCACATCGCAAAAAAAATTTTCAAACGTTACTCTTATAGGGATGCATTTGCAGATATCTGCATTTGCTTAATACCGACAGATGTTCTCTTTCCTTCCTCTCTTAGGAATTAGTCAATAACTAAAATTTCAATATTTTAGCTTAAAAAAATAGGTCCGTACGTATGAAAAACCTTAACAAAATTAGTACACACTTACACTGAAACGTTATTCCTTGCAATTGTATTGTAATGTGCCCTGTATTAGGGTCAACAAATGTTAACTATGGTTCACAAGTAGATTGATTCAATTTGTCCTTCATCAATTGTACGCTTTCAACAAAGTCAGAAATATAGCCGGCTGGTTAAAATATTTTCTTCAATTATTTTCATTAGGAGATTTCAGAATCGCGTTTCGCTGGATTAGAAAAGATTTCGTTATCCCCGTTCTAGCTCCTCCAAAAAACCCACTAGTTTATACCAACTCTTCCTTTATAGATAGTTTTATTTGACGGAGCCTGTTCATTCAATCTCGATGACTTTCCCTAGGCCTCCTATTTAAGAAGAATTTACATATTTTTCGCGCTAATCAAATTTTCCCAACAAAAGAAAACCAATACGAGTGGTTTTATTTGAAATTTGCAAAAAATTGGTCACTTGAGTTAAGGTTAGATTCTTGAAAGAAAAAAATACTATACATACCTTTGTAGTGACAACCTAAAAAATAGCAAGCCAGGAATTTTTTCCAGTAGCAGAAAAATACCCAATATTTGCATCTTTACAATAAAAGTTATATTTTGTCCTATGGCTTAGTTAATCACATCGATATCGTGATAACATGTTTTTGTTTCTAACGATTAACTTGTTATAATTGTGAAAGGCAATAAGTATTTCGTCACTTGATTAATTCGATTTTATAGACAAAAAATTAGACATCATTAGTCATTTATAGACGCAGCTTTATAGACATGTTCACATCAAAAGACGATCCTTCAAAACTAAACTAATATTATTTAGCATAGTTTACTTATTAAACTGCCATGTTGCCAGTTTCATATATATATTCCAGATATTATTGCCAGATTCAAACTATCATTTTTTTTTTTGAAGTGATATGCTCATAATATATATATATATATAATATCTACTGAGTATAATATATATATATATATACTATACTATATATATATATACTATACTATTCTTAGTATATATATAATTATAGTTGTTCCCCCATTAACTTAACATATGCACAGTGTGACGTCAGAGATACGTCAGTTACGCAAACTCCCATTCAAGAAGTATTTGAAGATCCGCATTATCAGCTATTCGTACTAACGAACGAAGCTCCGTTTATTAAATATATATAAAACCTATATATATATTTTTATATAATATAATATATATACTATTATATTATATAATATATATATAATATATATATATATATATATTATACTATTATATGATAATATAATTAAATTCTAATATGTTACTAAACCACCCTTTATCCTAACTAGAATTAAAAGACTTCGTCCAGTAACGACTATCTAGACCGAATCGTCGTTGCCGTAGGACCGTAGACCTAACCTAGATTGATTGCGGTTGCCGAACACGTAACTAACTAGATTAAGGGTCGTTGCCGTAGACCTAGACTGACTAGATTGATTGTCCTTATTGTAAACATAACTAAGCTAAGATATAAGGCATTCATGTGGTATTTTAGATAATTGGAAGAAAATTAATGATTTTGCAGGAACAGTAGTACTTGGGCACAAATGTTTACTATAACATAAAAATAAACTTTCTCCTATTTTCCGTAATTTCAATTCTTTCTTAACTTTCAACAACCTTTTTATGTAGCTATTGAAAACAGAAAATCTATGCAAGATGCTAAATGTAATAAATTTTCATAATTTCAAACTCTTCTTCACTTTCCCCATATCGTTTTATGTACTAATGAACAATACTTTGATAGATGCTAAAAATATAATAAAATCATTTTCACAAAGTTGAAATATCCTATTAAAATAGGAACACAATTAGGTGTACTTCAGGCTTCAGATTTAATAAATTAATGACGTTTCGTACTTATAGTTATTTTCCTTTAAAAATTCCAATATTCTCAAAACCCAGCATTTCACAGGTATAAAAAAATCTATTGAGGATCAAAATATATAATCATCGACATATTGTAAGTAATAGTGTTATAATTGCGATAATATAAAGAGAATGATGTAGTGATATCATTATATATAACATATACATATCTATTATAATATATATTATTTATATATACGTATATATATAATTTAATATATATATATATTTATATAATTATAATTTATTATATTATTATATATATTATATATATATATGATATGTGGAACTTGTTCTTTCATTCGACCTTTTTCGGGGGATGTTCCCGGAAACCCATACACACTTTTTTACACATCTATATCGACTTACCTACTAGTCATACACTGTAATATCTATGGATATATATATAATATTATATCATATCTAAATATATAATATTATAAATATAGATCATATTTATATATATATAACTTATATATATATATAATACAATACAAGTAAAGAGCGCCGCCTATAGTATTATATACATAATCTATAAGATATTAATATGTACTACTAACACCACTCTATCTAACTAGACTTAAAAAGCGGTTACAGTAGACCTATCTAGACGATATTAACAGATTTTTGTTTTTGTGAGCTTATTTTATATGTGTTTATTATCTTATCTGTGAATAAAAATGTGGAATATTTTTTCTTACAATAATTTTATTGTATTAGTTAGATTAACTATGATAATATTATTATTTTGATATGTTATTATTTTGATATGTTATTTGGGGTGTCGCCAGGGCGAGTTCCTACGCCCCTTCCCTACTGGGTATGGAAAACGTCCGCCCTCTGTCCCCCGGTTGCTCGAGAACACCGACTATAACTTATTTATTAAATATATATATATATACGCTATTTATAAAAAATTATTCATATAATATATATATATACATATATATCTTATATATATATATATATATATATATTATATAGTATAATTATACCGGACATTTTAATAAGCTTATATATGTGAATTCCAAATATGTAATGGATTTTTCTGTAAGTATTCTTTTTACTTTTCAGATTATTTATATTTTAATTTTTTTTTTTACATTTTTGGTAAGAATAGAATTTAATAATTCATATGCTCATTCCAAATATGTAATTTGTTTTTCTGTAAGTATCGTAACTTTTCGAGATATTTCATTTTTTGAAAATTTATTTTTTATATAAACGTGATTTTTAAAAAATTATTAAAATATTCGAATTTTGATTAACAAAAAACTATATTGATTGATTAGGTATCATATACCGGCAATATGTAAAGAAAAAAAAACATTACTCAAAAAATGAAAGAAAATTACAACAAATAGCCATACTATATATATATATATATATATTATTATATAATATACTATATAATAATATTTAATATATATATATTATTATATATATATATATATATATATATATATTACTATATATACTAGTATAATATATATATTTCTCACCTTTCTTCACCAATCTACCTGTAGATGCATGCATTGTCAGTGTTCTGCAGAACTATCCGTCCAACGACTTCTGTCCACTCCACATCTCAGACGCTCCACATACCTGGACCGTTCATTCCTTCTCCCCATCGCCGCGCTGCACGTTGTCGCTCCCGATCACACTTTAGGCTGGCCGACACTTCTTCTTCCCTCGCGTATTCATTCTAGATTACTTCTTGGCACCTCGTTGTTCCCTCCATCCTCTCTGAACATGGTCCGTACCACCGCAGCATGTCCGTCTCTCCACAAGCTCCACACGCTTCTCACGACCTAAACATCGCCCTAAACTTCTCCTCACTTTCTCTTCCATGTCTCTCTTTGTCTACCCCAACTCTCTGATCATCGTAACACAACACGCATCTCGCACGCTCACACTTGCTCTTTGCTCTAGTGTTAAGAGCCATGGCTTCATGCATACATCCCGTACTTCGGTCGCTCATCATAATACTACTGCTATTCTATAATAATGAATATAACCACTAATATAATAAGTAATATATAATATATATTAATATATTCATTATATATATATTATAGTATATATATATACTATATTAGATATATATATAATAATATAATTACTACTGATATATATAATATATATTATATATACTTACTATATATTATATAATATAACTAATATAATAATTATATCACATATGCACAACTTTCAGAGAATTAAATGAGAAGCAGGCTTGTATTCGAGCTCTAAAGCGATTTACCAGTGAAAGGACTTGACACTCATCATATTTTTACCACAAACTGTAATGAACGAAAGTGATAAGGACAAATTATAGCCTAATAGGTTATCCTTTTTTTGCTCAAATTTAATCCACAGCTTAACATGGCTCTGCAGAATCATCCCGTGCTATAAGACCTCTACTGAAAGGACAAGTGCTCCTTACGTTAGAATAAAAAACATTGAAAATATCTAGATGGATTCGAGAAATTTTTAGCAAACGCGGTATGATTTCAGGTCAAGAACTTCTTCGTAGTTGCATCTAATAAATACACAGAATATTCGTCAGGTCTTTTATTCATGACTACTCAGAAGGCAGTTCAATATGGCCCTGAAGCCGGCACAAATAAACAAAATACTCAAACTTTCTGATTGTTTTCTTTATCGAAGTCATTGCACTCCATTAAAAGAAGAAAATCAGTTGTATCACGCCACTCGAGGAATAGAATCTGATGTTTGAGCATAATATGGGGGATTTCTTCAATCTACCGCATAGGACAGGAGCTCCTCAGATAAAAGTTTTACAAATTACCTAGTAGCAAATCGTCACAACCACTGTACCTGCTATGGGGAGAAATGTGTCAATAAAAGATTTTCAAACTCTACAATAAGTAGTTTTAAAGTCAACTCTCACCATCGCTACCTCTCCATTCCTCAGAAACACACAACAAAAAGGAAAAAAAACCCTCTTGATATTACTTATATTAAGCTGCAATTTAATCTTTAAGAAGAAATAAAAAGGAAAAAACAACAAGATGAATTTCCCTCATACATGACTAAACAACGAATCCTTATATTATTCCAATCCTAATATGTATACATGTCTCAAAGGTCTATTCTATATAAAATGAGGTACGTCACTTCATATATATAACCACAACATATATTACATAATATTACTATCAACTACATTCATACGCTATACCCGTAATCTTATCCTATACTATAGCCTACTACCATACCAATTATATAATATAATATATAATATCATTATTTAATAGTGTCCATACCCACCACCATCACTAAACTCATATACTATATATTAATATAATATACTATATATATAGTATATATATATACTATATATATATATATATATATATATTATATTATATACTATTAATATATATTAATACTACACTAAGCTTATATACAAGGTATAGTAGGTTTCGTTTCTGTTTTAAGGATTCTGTGTAGTTCAGCCCCACCAGACGCCAATATGATAAGTTTTCGTTAAAGTACTACCATGTACAATCTGTGTATACCTGAAACTTATAACCTTATAAAACATAATCTACCCATAACATAGATACTGCGATTCCTGTCACGCTTAACCTTAACGAGTTAGACTTGGCAATTTTTTGAGTCATCTTCATATGGGAGAGGAAAATATTTAAAAAAGAAACAATCTATCCGAAAAAAAACACGAAATGGATAAATAATACCTATATATTATAATATATACTATATATAATATATATATTACTATATTATATATATCATATATCACTATATATCTAACTACTACATATATATATATATACTATATAACTATATATATATATATATAATCGATATATATATATAGTAAAATTAGATTATCACCAAACGCTTGTCGCGAACCTTCCCTAGGGCAAGGCGAGCTGTACAAACACGCAGGACCATCGCGCGGCATGAGGCCTTCAATCTTTCCCATGCGCCCAGCTCATAATTTTAAAAATTTGTTCAATATCGATTTATTTTGGCACTTTCACAGTATTCATAATCATTCCATATATATATTAAACCTATAATATATATATAATATCATATATTATAATTATATATATATATATATATATAATATTATATATATATATATTTTATAATATATATATATTATATATATTATATTATATATATATACTAACTATATTTATTATTAATTACTTATCATATATATAACTATATATATTTGCGCCCCGAGGACTGCTTTTGTATCAGTCGTGGCACTCCCGAGGTAATGGAGTTGACACCCCTGACCTGTGAGCCAAACTAGTCTTCTCTTACTTCGTCTATTGCTCTGTGTTACTCGTCTTTAAATTGTCTTTTAATTAACTCGTCTTTATTTTTATTTAGTATTTTTTTCGTTATGTTTTTTTAAATTATATGGTTATTTTTTGTTGTTGTTTTTTGTGTTTTTCTTGTTATAAATGGTGAATTACTATTATCTTTTTTGTTATTTTTATTGCTTTATATTATATCATTTATATAAATATATGGTTATTAATTATTTTTCGAGGTTTAAAGGCGACACGCATGTGTTGCAGATTAGTACAACCATTTAAAGATACTAGGAAATTATTTTATATTATAAGTAATTGCTATATACTTAACTTGTAAAATCTTACACTATGTAGATCTTACTTCTATTCTTCACTTCTTTAGTTGGTAATTAGAATTTGAAAAAAATTATTACTTATTATTATTGATTTTATTATTAATTTATTATTATTATTATTATTATTATTATTAATTATTAATATTATTTATTATTATTATTCATTTTATTATTATGATTATATATTTTATTCATTAATTATTATCTAGTTTATTTAATGTTAGATTTCTATATTATTATTATTATCTATTATTATTATTTTCTTTATTACTTTGATATAATTATTATAATATTATTTATTATATTTACTAATTATTACACTATTATTGGATACTATTCCAGTACATTTTGATTCCATATTTCTTATTATTATGTGAATTCATTTTTTTATTATTTTGTAATTATCTATTAATTATTAAGGAAGTGATTATGAAAACTTATTATTATTAATTATTATTATTTATAATTATTCTTAATTATTCATATATAAATAGTTATAATTGTAGAGATTTTCATTTTATAATTTTAGATATTTGGGGTAATATATTGATTTATTAATTATATTAAATTATTAATTAATGTTATTCAATATTATTAATATATTTCAATTATTATTAATAAGCATTATTCTTATTCATTATTCATTATTAAATTGATTATTATTATAATTACTTAATTACATTTTCAAATTACTCCCATCCCTTTTTATTTATTTTGAATTTTTGATTTTATTTATATGTCATATGTGATTATCCTTCTTACGCGATTGGTATGACTTAGTTCCCCTTGTTATAATATTATTATCTTATTATATTATATTATTATTATTACTTATCATTATTATTATTAATTATTATTATTATAGTTATTGTTTATATATATATCTATTTCTCTATACTTGTTATTAATTAATTTCGCGCAGTCTTCAAGCACACGACACGTAGCCATGTGGGATGTGTTTTTTGGATACTTTGAGAATTATTTTTGTTTTATTATTAATGTCTATAATAGAAGTTGTAAATATTGGACTATGTAAATAGAGTAATTTTTCTTCTCGAATAAAGTTTTGAAAATTGAAATTGTTGTTGTTGTTTCGCCGAGTTCGTCCAAGCGCGCACTGGTGAATTGCAATTTTACAATTTTTTATCCTTTTTTTAGCAGGTGGGATTAATGTTACACGGTACACCTAACAAATTTTTGTCGTAGGTAGATAGAGTATATAGCGAAGGTAATGTAAAATCCCATGTAAATTAGTCCATACAAGCATTAATATAGCATAAGGATATTTTGCGAGTCATGCAATTAGGCTGACCAAAAATCGTACGACCTGTATTTGGAGAAAGTAATTTTTCGGCAGAAATTTTTAAGTTTTTGTCGACATTTTCTTTTATAATTTTATTGATAAATGCGTGAAGGTAACTTGCAAGGCATATATAAGAACTTATATAAATATACATATTACTATATATATATATATATATATATATGATATATATATATTATTATTATTATATAATATATATAAATCTTATATATATATATATACTATATAATATATTTATATATTATATATATTATATATATAAATAGTGTATAATACATATATATATATAATATATTATTATATAATATCTATATAATATTTATATATAATATATATACTTAGAGTATATATATATTACTATTAAAACCAAATAAAATATATATAATAGAAAGTCATTGTTAATTTTTTTAAAGATTCAGTATTGATGTTACTTAATAGTTTTTCTTATAACAAGGCTAACTAACCGATAAGTTGCATAATTATTTATCTAAGGGCAATCCAAATCTCTCTCTCTCTCTCTCTCTCTCCTAATCTCTCTTCTCTCTCCTCTCTCTCCTTCTATCTCTCCTCTCTACTCATCTCTACTCTCTCTCTCTCTTCTTCTCTCACTCTCTCTCTCTTCTCTCTCTCTCTGGAATTTATTAAAATTTATAATGTATAAAAAATTATTCTACAGTTAGTTTTCACTACAAATTTTTCAAAACATATTTTTTGATATTTCACAGATTACAGTTTTGTAAATATTTCATTATTTAAAATAGGTTTTTAATTTATTGACGTTTGTTTATTTCTCAACTGATATAGTTTGCAGCGAAGTGTGTTGAAAATCAAGATTCTTATAGATTTTCCTTGGATGTTCTGAAAATCTAGTTTAAGCAGGATTTAAATTACGTTTCTTCGATATAATTTCATAATTAATCTAATTAGGTGTTCTTCCAACAAGAAAAATAGTAGTACAACTTTTCCCACAATTATTCGAAAACTTCAGTAAATAAAAAAAATAAATGAAAATTTAAAAAAAAATTGATTTCTACAACGTACATATATACATACATCTATATTTGCATACATAAATACATACATACATTATCATAATTAGAAGCTGATAAATTAACAATCTCATTTAAAAAGCAAAAATAGATGATTATCCTTAAAATTCAAAGATCATTGTTGTAAATTATTTTGTAAGTACCTTCAAAAAGTTGATTTAGAAAGAAAATCAGATATACGAATTTTAGGAAAACAGAGAGAGAGAGAGAGAGAGAGAACTCTATTACTAAAAACACTAGTTAGACTTTATGAAAAAAATAAATAATTTGGCCATGGATGTACTCTAAATATTTTTTATGTATATTAGTAAAAAAGAAAATCGTAATTGGTAGTGATGACCTCAAGTCGAAAATTTTTCTGATAGGCTCTTCTTATAAAAAAAATAATTAGTGGGCCTCGTGCTCATTTTAGGGCCATCCTAGTTCAAGGTTAGGACAAGATTTGTTAAGTAGTACATAGATTTTCTCTGTGCATGATTTCTGGGATTTTATCAACCTGAACTAGAGGGCTGGAAATGAGACCTAACCTTGAATGATCAAAAAATGAAAAGTCCATGGGAGTTTAACAACTTTGAGAGGCTGTAACTTTTTTCCTAAGGAGACAGCAATTTTTATTTTCACTATTCTTCATTTTTTTTTTTTTTTTCAGTATTAACCTGTGATTTTCATAAAAACTGGGGGTAATACCCTTCTGCTCTACCATTACCCATTATTTTTTAATATATTTAGTATTATTTACATTTCAACTATAACATAATATTATAACTGGAAATACTAAATTAAATCATTATTATTAAAAATAAATAAGGTTTCACTGAGGTGGGAAAGCGTAAAAGAAATAGCTTACCTGAGGAAGGGGATATTAGGATTAGGAATAATAAATATATGACCTTAACTGACCATTTGGAGGGTACCTCTACTATAATTGGCCTATTAGATAAAAATAACAACCCTATATACCCATTCCTAATAACAATATTATGATCTTAATGAAATCTACTGATAATCCTTCCATCTTTAATAATCATAAAAGAGTTACCTCTCTTTTAAATTGTATCTCCTTTTGGTAAGTATATATATTGTTGAGGATTCACCCTGGTGTTAAATAGGGTGGTAGGTTATCAGTTTGAAATTTCCGATCGTGAATAGAATTAGAGATCAACAATCCAAGCATACACAAAATTTAAGCCATCACTAGCATAAATAATGGGTGATATCACCCATCACCCCCTTTTGGGAACCTGATATATTATCTGCATCTATTAATAAGGCAGGTGCTTCCTTGTATTCCTTCTTGTTGAATTCCGTTTGTCTATGTCTTCTTACCCCACCAGGATTGTCTACACGTATTCACCCATTTAATGCCAAGGGATCAACCTTTGACCTCTTTATTGGTAGTTCCATCTTTGGGGACTCCATTGTTGCCCTAGACCCTTACATGGGTAGTGATCACATGCATGTCATTTTGGAGCTTCAGGACTGGGTGTCTTTAATCAGACCCAAATGGAATCTTCCTATCGACCTTGGGAAATGGGAAAAATATTCTTCTGCTACTAAGATTCACCTCCATAGTGATGCCTCTTTGGAGGATATGATGTCACAAGTTACACACACACCATACAAGATTCTGCAATTAAATTTTTCACCTTTGGTTCAGGAAGGTTTGGTAGGAGATGTCGACATTTCTGGTGGACAGATGAGTGTAAACACTTACAACAGGAAAGGAATTCAACTTTCAATCTAATGGTGGAACCCAGCCCTACTCCAGTGCAGTTGTATTGGCCTATAAAGAGAAAAGCTGCCTATGTAAAAGGTTGCCTTACCTAGCAAGCTAAAAGAAGAGGCCATGGAAAAAACTTAACTGTATTGCCTTTTTGCTACACCTGAAATGCAGGCATGGATATCTTCTGAAGAAAAATGTTGGGTAGCATTTTTCCCGCACAAGAGACTTTCATTACAGTGCAATGAATTGCTCTCTTCTTGAACAATCTTCAGAAGGCAGGCTCTAAGTGTTATCCACACTTTTTTCAGCAAACTATTGTCCATGAGTCCTGACCTACCGCTGCAGATAGACGCATTTACCTCAACATTAGTATAAGAGCAAATGTCAAGTAGTTCTAGTGACTTTGTAAGCCCTTTCTCTCATGGATGAGTTAAGTAGTGGTCTAGGATCTCTGAAAAAATAATTTAATCGCTGGTTGGGATTTTAATACGCAAATGAAGTTCGGAGCTGCACCTACAGGATTTATCTTAGTACATCCTTTTATTTCTGTTTAAATAAGAGTTGGCAGAAGGGTTGTTTATCCTCACACTTGAAGAGATGCTGTCATTCTGTCTATCTTTGAAAACCTTCAAGGATGCATCCGCAACGCAAGAGGCATGATAGAGCTTTTCACTTGTTGCGCATGTATTGGTAAGGTTTTTTGAAAAACATTGTCAATAACAGACTCATGTGGTGGTTGGAGCATCATCATCAGTTTACTGAATACCCAATATAGGATTTCAGTCTGGTAGGGCACTAATGGACTGTCTATTAACAACTTGAGAAACTGCCTATCCATACAGGCTTACCCAGAAAAGGAATGTGCCTTTGATTCTCTTCCCTTGATGCTTGAACAGCTTTTGATTCAGCTTCTCACATTGGGATCTTGTACAAAGCTGCAAAAATGAAAATCAGTGGAACCCCGTTATTATGGTTATAAAATTTCCTTCAAGGGATGGTTAATTATGTCTGTAGCCTGTCCCAAGATCAAGCAATTCTGCTTTTGTTTGCCCAGACCCGAGGAATACCGCAGCAGGGATCAAGTTCCTCAGTCCGAGTTAATTCTGCTGTTTTGAATGTGGGTGAGTTTCCATTGATGGACTTAGCCGCATATGATTTGGCTTATACTAGATGATAATGCACTGGTATCCCCCCCCCGCACAACGACTCTGAAATGTTGATGGCGCGCAGGTTTTGCATGCTGAGAGTTGGTTTTCTTTATAACATGGATTGAAATCTGTTTCTGGGGTTTGGGTAATCAATCCTAACCAGAGTTGCTTAAATGTGTTATCACTAAGGAAAAAAATTCCCAACCTTCGCAAGCTGTGTCACCATTTTTAATAGGACTAATTAATCTTATGAAACATAAATTTCTTGGTTTAATATGGAATAGCCCATTCTTAACCTGGAAACACCACATTGCCTATTTACAGCAGACTGCCAATAGGCGACCTTATGAAATGATTGACACGTATCTCATGATGGGGATTCTCTCATACTTCTTTATTGCAAGTTTATCTCAATTATGTCAGAAGCAAACTGAATTATGGTAGTGTACTGTATGGCTCTGCTGTTATTTCTCACTTGAAAAAGTTAGACATCATACAGAATAAGATCATCAGGATTGCTCTGGGAGCTTTTCCTTCCTTACCAGTACCTGCATTGTTGATAGAGTCGAGCCTTCCATCCTTGGCTTTTAGGAGGAAAGAATTGCTTATCAGAACCTTTCTGAAACTTTCAACGGCTCCTCCAAAGAATTTTATGCATCATGCTATTCTTTATCTGACCAAACCTGCCATACTCACCAAAGATAATTCATTTCCTTCTTGAGCATCCCGACTTTGCCAGCAACTATCAAACTTATTACCTCCAATCGTGTCTATTCCGAATATTTCTCCATCTCCTCCTTATGTACATCTACCACTTATTTGTAATGATGATTTTCACAGGACCTCGAGAAAGGGTGATCCCTCCTACATTGGGCTTTGGGCTGTTATTTATGATGAGATCAATCAGTATGTATGGATCATTCACCTATCTTTTTACGGATGGGTCAAAATTGATTACTCCTATTCCCTCTACTTCTGCTGCAATATATATATATCCCTCATTTAAATATCACTAACGACTTGGAAATTGGATGAGTGCCATTCCATCTTATTTGCAGAACTGTTTGCTATCTATAAAGCCTTCCAATTTATCTTCATCCACATGAGCCCGCAAGAGATTGTTGTCTTCACTGATTCCATATTTTGAAATTGAGGAAGGAATCCCGTTATATAAAATACAATGCTGCGTTGAGAACTGTCTTCTTGCTCTATCTTCCAACAAGGTCTGGGATATTCATCTAGTTTGGATTCCTTCTCACACAGGAATTAGGGGAAATGATATTGTGGATGCTGCTGCAAATTTGGCTCACATTGAGTATCTCTATATTCCCCATGGAAAAGCCAGAATTCTCCAGATCCAACATCAACTTCTTGATGACCTGAAAAATGAACAGGATGAGTTTCTTTCTTTCATTCCATTTGGGAAGTTGTATATTGACCATTGCATCACAGATTTTTTATGTAGAAGAACTGTAACAGCATTTTTTCATTTAAAACTTGGTCATTCTGGTCTCAATGGACATCTATAAATTTGAAAATGACAAATTTCCCTTTATGTCCCTGTGTGGAAAATGTTGAACATTTTTTGTTTTTCTGTCCTAGATATGAAATTGATAGAGCAGAGCTGAGAGCTGCCTACAGATCTTTGGGAGTGTCTGTCCTTACCCTTCAAACCATTTTATCCTTTGTGGGTATCCCCAAAGAAAACCATAAGCGAGCTATTAAATCAGTTGAGATATTTCTCATGAGCACAGGTGGTTTCCATAGAATTTAGTTTTCAAAATATATCTAGTCCCGACTAGAGTGGTGGTTGGCTTGCGACTACTGCTGTTTTTCTGGCTCAGTGGTTATTACACTTCAAGTAACTTCAAGTAAGTAATCTATTGCAAACTTCATGTATATTGTTTTTGTCACTACAGATTCTTCAAAAAAGGAATTGTAGTTATTGATGTTTTTTGTAGCATTATTTTTAGCATTTTTTAGTGAAAATGTACATTTAATATGTAAGTGGAATCGAATAAAAAAAAAATGGCAATATAATTTTTCTTAAACCTATTTTTTGTAAATTAAAAGTTTAATACGTTTTAATATCAATAATTACGTAAATGCTAGTCACTTTACCTACATCTCCCTAACCCAGATGGATCTATGTTTCTGTAAACGTAAGCTTAACCCTAGATGAGTCTCTCTTCTCTCCTCTCTCTCTCTCATCACTTCTATCTCTCTCATCGTCCTCGTCATCTCCTCTCTCTCTATCTCTCTCTCTCATCTCCCTCGCCTTCTCTCAGTCTCTCACTCTCTCTGCTCTCTCACTCTGATCTATCCTTCCCAACCCTCTTCTCTCTCGCTCTCTCCATCTCTCTCTCTCCTGCTCTCTCATCTCTCTCTCTTCTCTCTCATTCTCTCTCTGTCTCTCTGTCATCTCTCTCTGCATCTCAATCTCTCTCTCTCTCTGCTCGTCTGCTCTCTCTCTCTCTCTCGTCTCTCCTCACTGCTCCTCTGATCTCTCTCTCTCTCTCTCTTGCTCTCGGTCTCTCTCTCAGTCTCTCTCTCTTCTCCTCTCTCTCTGGCTCCGTGGTACCTGGTCTCCCTCATCATTCTCTCGGTCTCTCTCTCTCTCATACACTCCTCTTGAAATGGCGCTCTCTGGTTTTCATCTCATCGTCTCTCCCATTTCCTTACCGATTTCTTTCAATCTCTTTCTCGCAGAGCTCGTCTCTCTCTCTCTTCTCTCTTCATCGTCGTTCTCCTCTGCTCATCTCTCTCGTCTCGTCCTCTCATTTCCCTCATCTCTGGTGGATAATATGATCTCTCTGATCCTTTTTCTTCCTCTCTCTCATCTCCTCTCTCCCTTCCTCTCTCTCTCTCTCTATCTCCTCTCTCTCTCTCTCTTCTTCTCTCTCCTCTCTCTCTTCTCGTCTCTCTCCTTCTCTCTCTCTCTCATTTCTCTCTCTCTTCTCTCTCTCTCTCTCTTCTCTGCTTTCTCTCTCTTTCTCTTCTCATCTCTCTCTCTCCTCTCTCCTTCTCATTCCTCTGCTCTCTCTCTCTCCTTCTCTCCTCTCTCTCTCTCCTCCTCTATCTCTGCATCCTCTCATCTTCCTCTCTCTCTCTCATCTTCTCTCTCTCCTCTCTCCTCTCTTCTCTCTCATCATCTCTCCTCTCTCTCTCTCTCTCTCTTTCTCTCTCTCTCTCTCTCTCTCTCTCTCTCTCTCTCCTCTCTCTCTCCTCTCACCTACTCTTCTCTCTCTCTCTCCTCTCTCTTCGCTCTCTCGTCTCTCTCCTCTCATCTCTATCTCTGCTCTCTCGTCACGTCTCTCTCGGTCTATCTCTCATGCGTCATCTCTCTACCATCCTTCTACTCTCATCTCTCGTCTCATCTCTCATCTCCTCTCCTCTGCTCTCGATCTCTCTCTCGATCGTCCTCTCATCTCATCCTCATCTCATTCTCTCTCTCTTCTCTGCTGCTGCTCTCTCTCTCATCTCATCTCTATCTCTCTCCTCGTCGGCTCTCGTCTCTGCGTACTCTCTCGGATCTACATGCTCTCGTCCATGCTCATCTATCTCTCATGCTCGTCTATGTCTCTCATCTCATCTCTCTCTCTCTCTCTCTCTCTCTTCTCTCTCATCTCTCTCAATCTCATGCTCATCATCTCTCATCTGTCAATCTCTTCTCTCGATCTCTCTCGATCATCATCTGCTCTCATCTCTCTCGTCATCTCTCATCTCAATCTCTCTCTCTCTCTTCATCTCTCTCTCTCTCCGTCCATCATTATCTCTCTCATCTCTCTTCATCTGCTCTCTCCCTCTCTGCTCTCGTCTCTTCTCTCTGCTCTCTCAGATCTCTCTCTCGTCTGCTATCTCTGCTCTCTCTCTCATCTCTTCTCTCATCTCTATCCTCTCTCGTCTCGTCGATCTTCTCATCTATCTCACCACTACTGGCACTTCTTCTACCTCCTCCATCTCTCTCATCTCATCTCATCTCTCTCAATCTCTCCTCTTCCCTCATTCTCTCCTGCCTCTCAGATCTCATACTAATCATCTCTCGATCTCTCTCTCTCTCGTCTCATCTCATTTCTATCTCATCTCTCGATCCAGATCATCCGTCATCTCTCTCTCATCTCTCATCCTACTCCTCTCGTCATCTCAACGTCCCTCTCTCCTCTCTCTCGATCTCTCTCACTCTCTCTTCTCTCTCTCTCTCCTCACTCATCACTCAGTCTCTATACCGGTCTCTCTCTCTCATTCTCTCTCTCGTCTACTCCTTCTCTGCTCTCTCTCCCTCT
>JABUQX010016702.1:85000-92559 GCA_015478945.1 Trachelipus rathkii | reverse complement strand
TATATATATATATACTATATATATATATTGACAACAAAAAATAATTAAATGTTTGAACAAAATGTGGTGCTTTAAATAATTGAAGAAAGAAGTGTTTTTTAGTAATATCTGAAATATTCCGGGAATTTCTGAAAAATTATAGGGCATTTTTGATCGATTTGAAAAATGACCAAGCCATTAAACTTGTGGCCTACTATATATATATAATATATATATATATATATATATATATATATATATAATATATATATATATATATATATATATATATATAATATATAATATATATATAATTATATATATAGGTTCTTTCGGTTAACCCCCACAACGATAATATCGATTATTTATAATACATTGTTCCATATTAAAATATAATTTTGCATAACATTTCTATTCGATCATTTAATAATAATTTATTTATTTATTTATTTTTTTTGGTGAAGTTTAGAATCTAGAATCAATTTGTTTAATTTAATTTCTCACAGTGTCTATTAGTGAATTTATTCTTACTATAGTTGCTATTTATGAAAGATGTCTTTAATAAAGTTAGTAAGAGATATTAACACTAAAGAAAAAGTTAGTCGTTTAATGTTGCAATCATATTTATACGAACAGATGTGGAGAAAAAAAAATAAAGGAAATTACCTATTTGAGGAGATATTAAAAGAAATAGTCAAATAATTTCCTTCTTAAATTTAAGACATATAAATTAAATTGTTTAGTTTACTAAAATAATCGATTAAATTTATAAAATAATCGATATATCGTTGTGGGGGGTTAGCCGAAAAAGAACCTATATATATATATATATATAATTTATATAATATATAATATATATATATATATAATATATATATTATATATATAAAATATATATATATATATATATATATATATAGTATATATATATATATATATATATATTATATAATACTGAATATATATATATATAATATATATATACTGGTACATATACGGTTTATATATATATATTTTTTTGAGTCAATGTACAGAACCAACACGGCTACAAAAATACGGCCATACTGGCTGAAAAACAGACCAGGGATGTCCTGTCATTACATGCATTTTAATGGTTAAACCCAGAATCACCTTGTTGCTCACGCTGCACTCTTTCAAAGCATATCTATGTCTTTTCTATAAATAAGGGGGCCCAAACTTGGCACAATATCTTACTGGCCTAACATAGGCTATTGTATAGCTTTACTTATAATTCCTTACTCTTGTAAACAAACATTTACGATTATATATACCTAGTATCTTTATTTGCCTTATGTTTCTTGCTTCCAAACATTGGTTAGCCACTTTGAGATTACTGCTTATAATCACACCCAAATCCTTTTCTTGGTCTACAGACTCGAGCCAATCACCATTCATGTCATAGCTAAATCCTTTATTCGAGTAACCTAAGTGAAGAACCTTACACTTTTTACTATAAAAATTCATTTGCCACTTATCCGCCCAACCAAGAGAAGTTTATCAAGATCATTTGAATCTTTTATGCATCCATTTCATTATTTCCAATTTGAGTTTGCTAAACTTTGGGTATCATCTGCAAACTTTAGAAACCTTAACATTTTAACCCTTGATCTAAATCATTTATTATAAAATTAGGACAGTAGTGGTCCAGTACAGAAACTGATGGGACACCACTCTTCACCACTTCCCATGATGACTTATTGCCATTTAGCATTACACACTGCCTTCTATTACACAACCACTCTTTAATCCAACCCTGTACCACTCCACCTATTCCACATTGCAATAACTTTTGAATCAGCCTTTTGTGGGGAACTTTATCAAAGGCTTTGCTAAAGTCAAGATAAATAATATCAACTGGTTCTCCTTTGTCAATGCAGTCAGTAACATAATCCATAAATTCTAAAAGGTTTGTTTGACATGATCTCCCCATTCTAAAACCATGCTGAGAATCATACAGTAATTTGTTATCATCCAAATGTTTCTCTATATAACTTTTCAGTAACTTTTCCAAAATTTTTACGACCAGAGATGTTAAGCTAACTGGCCTATAATTTCCCAAATCTCCCTTACTACCTTTCTTATAAATAGGCACAACATATGCAGTTTTCCAGTCATCTGGTACCTCACTAAATGTTAAGGAACGTTTAAAAATCAAAAACAATGCCTTTGCAATACTGCTACTACCCTCTTTTAGAATTCTACCATATATACCATCAGGACCTGCAGCTTTACTTGGATCAATATGTTCTAGTAGCGATTTAATTTCTTTTACATCAAATTCAAATTCTGTTAGTCTATTTATTACATGTAAACGAGAACCACTAGTTTCCAAACCACCAGCGATTAAAACAAAAAAAGTTGTGTGTACAAATGTACATTTATCTGATATATGTGTGCTTGCGTCTGATTTAAATTCTATAAAAATATGTCAAGAGTATGATAAAATTAACACAGATATTAAATAATAATAAAAAAAATAATCTAAAAAAAAGACTACTTGAATATCACTTATATGGCTTCACTGAAGTGAAAAATTTTATATTTATAATAATGTTAAATCTCACTTCCCTTAAATTTGGGATTTTTAAGTTCAAGTAGCGTTTTATAAAATAGTGGCTCTATAAAGCTTACAAGATCCTATATATATATATATATATATTATAATTAATATAATAATATATATATATATATATATATATATATATATATATATATTATATATATGTTGTTATATATATATTATAGTATATTCTTTATATATATATAATATTTTTATATATATACTATATATATATATATTTGGTAATTGTTTAGATAAAGGGCCTATCCTCCGATTTCAAAATTTTTGCACAATACTCTGCAAATGTATTAAAATTAAAGATAAACTTAAATTTAAGTGTAAAAAATGCCTTTAACCAGATTTAGCAACTTTTTACCCTTTATATATTAAATGTTAAAATTGGTAATTATTTAGATAAAGGGCTTCACCTCCGATTTTCAAAATTTTTGCACAGTATACTGCAAATGTATTAAAATTAAATATAAAATCAAAATTAAGTCCTAACCTATTAAAACTAACCTAGCCTTACTAAACCTAATCTGACCAAATAAACTGAAAATAAATTTAACCTAACTAAAAAAAATTAACAAAAAAAAAACAACAATCACAGTAAATAAATAAAAACAGTTAAAAAAAACAACAACAATCACCTTATTAAACAAATCTTTAAACACTTAAAACCAAAATAAAAAAATGCGATAAAACTAAACCAATAAATTATTAAGGTCAATCAATAAATATTAGGGGAATTGCTTAAGGTTTTAGTGTATTTTCAGATGATTTGAAAAACTGTCTGTCATTTAGACCTGTGCCTATAAATTTATATGAAATTTTGTTGAATTTGGATTCTTGGTTGCTGTGTGTTAAGAAAGAAAATGTTTTAACTTTATACCTATTAAAAAGGTTATAAATATTTTTTGTCATTTGTGTGTATGTGTATCTTGAAATGAAAGAAGTAAATACATATAAATGCATAGGTTAATATTATAAAAATGCCATTATAAGAAAATGTTCATACTTTATATTTATATATATAATATCAACATTTTCAACTTATGTGTATTATAAACTTTTACTACAATATACATTATTAATGAAAAAAATTATCTTTGAACTATAATGATATGGTCCATTTCATATTGATTCAGAAGATGAAAGCTAGTGGAAGGTGCATGATTTCTGGAATTTTACCTAGGTTAGGTGTAGGTTAGGAATGGGGGAGTAGAGTTTTAGGTGTAAATGAAAGGGTTAGGAAATTATGTTTTTCAGAAAATATTAGGTTTTTGGATTTGTGGAGAGAATTTCTGGATAAGGATCTTTCTGCAGCAGATGGAGATCACTTGAGTCGTAAAGGTGTTGGGCCATTCAGTACCAGTTTAGAACTTGTTTATAAAAAAAAATAGGTAAAGTTGGGGGTGATAGGCTAAATCTAGATACGAATAATAGCAATGGTAACTGTAATAGTGGTGAGATAATTAAAACTAGTGTTGTTACAGGTTCAAATAATAATAACGATAGCAATAAAAATAACAGCATTTCGAATATCAAATGCTTTTACACAAATGCTCATAGCCTTAGAAATAAAAAAGATGAGCTGCTTAGTTATACTATAAATGAGAATCTAGACATTATTTGCATAACTGAAGCATGGGTTAATGAAGAATTATATGGAGATTCCTTTCAGGAATATAAAATTAGATGGATATTCACTTTATTTATACCAGCGTAGAGGAAGGAAGGGTGGGCGCTTTATTTTAAAAGCAATATTCAATCTGTATTAATGATTGACTTTAAAAATCATGATATTGAATCAGTGTGGGTAGATATCCTTATGTTTAATAAATCATATAGAATAGGGGCATTTTACAGACCTCCTGGCCAGAGTCAAGAATTAGACGCGGAAATGATGAAAGAAATTGAGACAGCATGCCACAGTAAAGAACAAGGTATAGTCATAATGGGTGATTTTAATTTTCCAGGCATTCAATGGAATTCCTTGTCTTATATGGACCATAGTAGTTCTGTATTTAAAATTGTATACTAGATAACTTTTTGAGCCAGATGGTCATGAGCCCACAAGACATGATGCACTATTAGACTTTAATATTAACTAACGATGAAAGTATGGTGGATGAGGTTAGAGTTGAGGAGGAATTTAGGACTTAGTGACCATAGAATATAATTAGATTTAATATGAATGTGATAAATCTGGGCCCAAATCTGCAAGTTAATAAAAAAAAGATCAATAGATTTTCTGAAATGGCGATTTTAATCAATTTCGAGACATGCTTTAGTACAACTGACTGGATAAAGAGTTTAAAGACCAAAACTGTTTTATCCTGTGGGAACATTTAAGCAAATTTAATGGATATTTCATTTCAGTATGTTTAAGATAAAAACCCATTAGGGTGACAAGAGAAAACCTGTTTTGTGGAATAGGGAGATAAGAGTGAAAATTAAATGAAAAGCGTAGATGTTTAAATATTTCACGGTAGTAATAAGGGAAGATGATTTAGAAATTTATAGGGGAAAAATAGAAATGAACTTAACCAGTCAATAAGAAAGGAAAAGAGAGGCAGAAATTAATTTAGCAAGGAATAGTAATAAGGACCTGAAGAAGTTTTTTTAGGTTTTATAAATTTAAAAGTAAGAATAGGACAGTTGGTCCAATTAAAATTGAGAAAATTTAGTGAGTTCAGATAAGGAGTTGGTCAACATTTTCAATGCTTATTTTGCTTCAGTGTTTACTGAGGAAAGATTAGATAATAGTTTGGAGACTAATAGTTCTGGTATGCATGTAACAAATAGACTTACAGAATTTGAATTTGAGGTAAAAGATATTAAATCTTTACTGGACCATATTGACCCAAGTAAAGCTGCAGGTCCTGATGGTATACATCACTCGCGTAGAATTGCTAAAGGAGGGTAGTACCCAGCATTACCAAAGGCACTGTATTTTGATTTTTTAAGCGATCTATACATTTGGTGAGGTACTAAGAGGACTGGAAAACAGCATGTTGTTATGCCTATTTATAAGAAAGGTAGTAAGGAAGATTTTGGAAATTATAGGCCAGTTAGCTTAACATCCCTGGTTGTAAAAGTTCTGGAAAAGTTACTGAAAGGTCATATAGAGAAATATTTGGAGATAACAAGGTATTGTACGACTTCCCACACGGTTTTAAGAAAGGGTAGGCATGTCAGACAAAACCTTTTTAGAATATTATGGAAATTACATATGACTGTTATGACAGAGGAGATCCAGTTGATATTATATATTTAGACTTTAGCAAAGCTTTTGATAAGGTTCCCCACATAAGGCTGATGAAGAAGTTATTGCAATGTGGTATAGGTGGAGTGGTACATGGTTGGATTAAAGAGTGGTTGTGGAATAGAAAACAGTGTGTACAACTAAATGATAATAAATCATCATGGAAAATAGTTTGCAAGACTGGTGGTCCACAGGGATCAGTGCTGCGAGGCCAATATTGTTCCTCAATATAGATTAAATGATTTAGGACAGGACTTAAATGCAAGGTTTTAAGTTTGCAGATGATACCAAGTGGCCACCACAGTAGGAAATAGTGAAGGATGTATAAAAATCAAATTGATCTTGATAAACTTCTTGGGTGGCAGATAAGTCCCAAAATAATTTTAATAGTAAAAAAGTGTAAGGTTCTTCACCAAGGTACTCAAATAAAAGCTTTAACTATGATATGAATGGGGATTGGCTTTGAGTCTGTGGACCAAGAAAAGATTTAGGTGTGATTTTAAGCGGTAATTTTGAAAGTAGGCTAATCAGTGTTTGGAGCAAGAATTAAAGCATAATAAGTGCTGGGCCCATATAATCGCAATGTTGTTTACAGAGAAGGAAGTTATAAGTAAACTTTATAATAGCTATGCTAGGCCAGTGTCTAGAGTATTGTGCACATGTTTGGGCCCCTTATTTAAAGAAAGACTTAGTATGCTAGAGAGAGTGCAGCGTAGAGCAACTAGGATGATTTCTGGGTTTGAGGGTAAGAGCTATGAGGAGAGGCTGAGTGAGTTAGGAATGTTTTCCGTAGAAAGGCGATTTCTCAGAGGGGACATTGATACAAGTCTACAAAATAGTTACATCTATTGATTATACAGAGCCAATAAATTCTTCATAGTAGAGCACGAACGGGAGACCAGGGGGGGGCATAATAAGAAAATTTAGAAGAAAGCATGCCATCTTGATATAAGAAAGAATTCTTTTAGTAATAGGGTAGTTAAATTTTGGAATGGTTTGCCACAAGAGGTTGTTGAGTGTAATTCGATTGCAACATTTAAGAAAGGGTTGGATAGGTATATGGATGGGTTGGGTATCATATAGTATATCTAGACGAGGCCAAATTGGCGGGCTTTTAATTACAGTAGTTATTAATATTAGATTGCATGTGTGACCATAACTTAATTGTTAAGGCATGTGGATGGTTTGGGTATCATATATCATTTTTTTTTTCTTCTTTTTTGACTAAGCCAAATTGGTGGATTTTTAGTTACAATAATTTGACAAGCCCTAGGGTGCTTTGTGGATTTGCATGAGCATGATTGTTAGTGAGTTGACTGGGACTGTCTCGATAGGCCCTTGTGGCTTCTTACTGTCTCTATATTTCTAATGTTCTAATGTTCTAATATGTTGACATTTTAGATATAGCCTAATATAAAGATCCATTTTCCAAAAAAAAAAATCAAATCAAATTTTTAAAATTAAACATTAATATTGCATATATGGCTAAATTAATTTTGAATGGAACTTTCATATTATTTTATCAAAGAAATAAGTTGACTTTCTGGTTACTCCCCTGATAATTTATATTGTTCTGGTGTTAAACAAAGCTTTAGCAATCATTTATTTCATTTTTATATATGAGTTTTTAATTAGGCATTATTATTAATTTACAAATTATAATATATATATATATTATATATTATATATATATACTATAGTATATATATATATATATATATTATATATATA
>JABUQX010016702.1:67500-77500 GCA_015478945.1 Trachelipus rathkii | reverse complement strand
TCTTAAAGTGTTAGTTGTGTATCCAACATAAGAGGAATTACATCCTACTTCTTTGCAATTAAATTGATATACAACATAACTTTTGTAATCCTCCGAACAATGACCACGGGTACTAAAGTATGAGGACACTCGTCTCGGCGTGTAATAGCTTCTTTTCAGACTTAACATGTTCCTTTACAATTATGTTAAATTTTTGTTCTTCTCTAGAAAAGTTTGTCAAATTTAATGATTTAAAATAGAAAGCTATTTGCTTTCCATGTCAAGTGAATTTTTATTTCGAGTTAAAATGTTATTTATAGTTCTTTTATAACTTTTTCTATTTTAAATTGAGGGTACCCATTATTAATTAAGTTTTTCGTTATTCTTATCACCTCTTTGTTAAAGAGTCGTCACGTTGAAGTTATTTTATAGGCTCTGTGGATTAGGGTTTTAATAATTAATAGTTTATACCTTTCGAGTATATTAGAATCATAATTTGTGTATAAACATTTACCTGTACATTAAACATTTACTTCTCTTTCGGCTCTACCATTTATAAAACAAAGTAAAACATCTAGGAATGCCAGTTTTTTATTTTTAACATCTTCATAAGTTATTTATTGTTTATTATTTATTATTATTATTATTATTAGTATTATATTTATTATTATTATTATTGATTACATTATCATTTATACATTATCATTATCATTGATCATTATCATTATTATTATTATTATTATTATTAAGTATATGATTTTAACTTTCTAAGTACACTTGAAACAAAGTATTAAACTGTTAATTTTATAGTGGCTGTTTTATAATTAGAATTATAATTACGTTATACAATGTTTTCCGAAACTGAAATATATTTGTTTGTGATGTGTTGCTCCTGCATCTTTGTCTTTACGGTACTTTACCGTATAGCATTTGGAGATTTGATTCTTTGTGGTATATTTTTTTATTCTCAAAAGCAAGCGAAAAAAAATAGTTGAAGGGAATGATCCAATATTGGAGATTTTGGGACCCCATTTTAGCCCCCATGTAAAAATGGACATAAAATTCTTAATTTTCAGACAATTTTGATGGGGATAAGAGCAAACCGCAGCTTTTTTTGATCTCTAAAACATCATTTTCGTGTTTTTTTTTTTAGGTGTCTGTAGTCATTGTTTTGGCATTTTCATTTTTTCAGAACCATTTTTCTTGACATTTTTTCTTATCAACTTCTACAATTTTTTTGAAATTAATTCAAACTTGAAATATGCATAGATGGGTCCATTACGCACAAAAGTCACGAATTAGTTTTTTGATTTTTTGAAAATTGTGCTCAGCAATGTCGAAATTCAAAACAACCTACTTTTGTTTTTTTTTGTTTTTTTAATAGATCCTGAGCACAATTTTAAAAAAACCAAAAAACTAATTCTTGACATTTGTGCGCAATGGACCCATCTATGCATATTTCAAGTTTGAAGTAATTTCGAATAATAATTGTAGAAGTTGATACGAAAAAATGTCAAAAAAAGTGGTTCTGAAAAAATGAAAATGCCAAAACAATGACTACAGATACCTAAAAACACTCGAAAATGACGTTTTAGAGGTCAGAAAAAGCTGCGGTTTGCTTCTTCCCCAACAAAATTGTCTGAAATTTATTAAGAATTTTATGTCCATTTTTAGGTGGGGCTAAAATGGTGTCCCAAAATCTCCAATATTGGATCATCCCCTGAAACAAAAAAATGTTTTACTGTACCTGTAAGCACTAAGCTGAGGCAGACTCGAAATTTTGAATTTTACTGCTGGAGTCGGAGTCGGAGTCGAAATTTTTTGTTTGAGTGGAGTCGGAGTCGAAAATTTTTTTTTAAGTTGAGTCGGAGTCGGAGTCTAAAATTTTTGTTTAAGTGAAGTCGGAGTCAGAGTTGAAAATCCAAATTTGAATTTAAGGAGTCGGAGTCGCGGAGTCAAAAAATTTATTTTACGACTCCGCAGCCCTGCTTACCACAGACCGTTCCCAATCCTCACTACACCCTATAGCTCTTCTAAATAACACCCCCCTTCCACTTAATAAAACTCCAAAAATTTTAGGCCTTACATATGAGACACATCTGACATTCACCCCACATATGGAACAAATTACATCTTCCACCATACGTAAACTAAACACTCTCCGAACACTTTCCCAACATGATTTTAGCGACAGAAAACACACACTTATCACCACATATAAACAAACAACTTCACAGAACAACATTAAACTATGCTTCCCCTGGATGGTTCCCAGCAATAACAAAAGCCAACATAAAAAAAATTAAAAAAAAATTAAAACACCGCCCTTAGAATAATTACTGGTTGTACCAAAACAACCCCCATCCACCATCTACAGAACGAAACCAAAATTCTCCCTATCACTTCCCACTTAGAGATGGTAGGAACACAATTTTACCAGAAAACCTTAAACCCATCCCACCCTTGTCACCAAATATTCAACAACCCCATCCGTCACAGATTAAAACTCCCTCCCTCCTCACCCTCCAAACTCTATAATGACATATATAACATCATTCCCCCCCCTCCCCCAACAAAACTTGGCTCTCTCATATACATACCCATCTCACTAGCATTCAGCTACAAAATCGCCCTAACAACAAAATTTTAAAATCCCAACCACCAAAAATTTCTCCTGCTGAAAACTCACTATCCAGAAGAGACCAAGTTAATCTCGCTAGGTGCAGATCAGGACACCACCCAAAACTATTACATTATAAATTTAAATTTAAACTAGATAACGTCACTTCCCCCACATGTACTAGATGCCATAACCACCCAGATACAGTAAAGAACCTCCTTCTAAATTGCCCAGCTCTCGACGCCCCCCGAACTGCTTTTCTATCACATCTGTTGAAGACCTGTGGAAACGCCCAAAGGATGCGGCGCGGCTGACAGGATGAAGAATCCTTCCTGGGAGAGGAAGTAAGAAGTAAGTAATATATATATATATATATATATATATATATATATATATATATATATATATTATATATATATAATAAAAAAAAATATATATATATTTTTTTTTTTAGATATTATAATATAATTATATATATATATATAATTATATTAATATATATATATATATGTTGGTGAAGAAGGAGATGTTGAAGTATGTGTTGGATGTTAAATCAGTTAGGGGTTTAGGAATGGGATTATCGGATCATTATGTTGTTCTATGTAAAATTAAGTTGGTGGGGGCTTGGATGGAGAGGAAGGTGATACGAAAGGGAAGTAGGTAAAATAAAGAGTGAGAAGTTAAGTGAACAAGGTATAAGGATAAGTATCTAAGAACACTCGCAAGTAAATCAGTACGAATGTGAAACAAGTTTGGAAAACTGAACAAATATGGGGGCAAATGAAGGAAGCAATTGTTAGTAGTGCAAAGGAAGTGTGTGGATGTGCTAAAGTAGGAAGTAAGAATGTTAACAGCGAATGGTGGAATGAAGAGGTGATGAAAGCGGTTAAAGAGGTGAAGGAAGCGGTGGTTGGAATGTAATTAAAAGCAATGATGTTATCATAAGAAAGATGTTGGGAAGTATATAAGGAGGAAAAAAGAGGAATGCTAAAAGGTGCATACGTCAGGAGGAAAGAAGGAGTTAAATGAAACATTTGAAGGAGGATGAATGAGACTACAAGGGTAATAGGAAAGCTTTTCTGGAAGGAAGCGGGAAAGGTTAAGAAGAATAAGGGGAACCTGGGTAGAATAAAGAATAGGGATGGTGCTTTCTTGACTGATGAAAAGGATGTGAGGAGAGTGTGGATAGAACACTTTGAGAATCTGTATAATATTAATATAATGAAGAGGTGATAGTGAATGTATGTGGGTTTGATGGGGCAAGAAGGAATAAGTATTTTGGGATGAGGTATTAGCAAGGAGGAAGTAATGGTTAGAGTTGAGAAAGTTGAAAGAATGGTAAATCTGAGGTATAGATCGAAATTACTGACTGTGAAATGATCAAGAACGGAGGCGAGATAGTATTGACTGGATTTGGAAGTTGTGTAATAAAGCGTGTTTATGGGAGGGTGTAGCTTCCGAGAGATTGCGAGGAGAGCATGTATAGTACCCCTATATAAGAGGTTAAGGGAGATAAAGGGGGAACTGTAGGAATTATAGGGGAATTAGTTTATTGAGTTTTGTAGGCGAAGATATATATGCTGTTATTTTAGTCGAAAGAGTGCGTTCGAGTGACTGTATGGACTGAATTGGGGTGAAGAAAAGGTGCATTTCAGGAGTGGTTAGAGGATGTGTGGATCAATCTTTACATTGAAACAATGACTGAGAAAATGAGGGAGAAGAAGAATAAAGTGTATTAGGTTTTATGGATTTCAACAGGCGTCATGATAGGATTAATAGGGAAGCTCTATGGGAGGTGTTAGTAATATATATGGTGTTGGTGGTAGGCTTCTGAATGGGGAATTAAAAGTATGTATGAAGATAGTGAGGCGTGATGTAAGAATAAATGGTGTCAAAAGTGATTGTTTTAATATTAATAGTGGAGTGGGGCAGGGATGTGTTATGTCTCTATGGTTATTTAATTTGTTTATATGTGGGGTTATTTGAAAGAATTAAGATGGGGGCTTGCCAAGGGAAAATGGGTGTCAGAATGATGGGAGAATGGAGTGAGTGCGAGGGTGCCTACCTTATTATATGCGGATGATTCGGTTTAGTGTGGTGAATCTGAAGAGAGTTTAGAGTATAGTAGAGAGATTTGGTAGGGTGTGTATAAAGGAATGGTTTGAAAGTTAACATAGATAAGAGAAGGTTATGGTTGTGAGTGAGGATAGTTCTCGGTGTGAAGAGTTTGTTAGATGGTGAGCAGCTGGAGCAGGTGTCTGAGTTTAAATTATTTAGGATATTATGTTTGGATGAAAAAGGAAACGGATGATGCGAGTGAGTAGGAAAGTTTTGTTGAATTGGTAGGAAGGTGGCTGTGCAATTAATCGTTGGTGGATGTGAAGGGACAAAGTCTGGGTGCGCTAGGGTCTTACATGAGGGTATGTGTTAACCTGTGTTAATGTATAGTAGTTGAGACTATGTTCTGGAATAAGAGGTATATATCTAAAAGTTCAACGTGTTCAGATGGACAACCTAGGGTTTAGGGATGTGAAAGATTGATAAAGGAGAGGAATGACGTATTAGAGGAGAGATGTGTGTGAAGAAAGGGGTAAATAAGAAAATAAATGAAGTATGTTGAGATGGTTTGGTCATGTGGGAAAGGATGATTGATAGTCGGTTTGTTAAGCGGATGTATAGTGGCGAGTGTGTTGGGAATCGACCGGCTGGGAGACCGAAGAAAAAATGGATGGATGCAGTGAAGGAATGCCTGGAGGAAAGAAATGTGAGTTTGGTAGAGGCGAGAAGAATGGTGGTTGATAGGAATGAATGGCGGGGTGTTGTGAGGGGGCGTGGCTGTGGCCCACCTGGGTCAAGGGATGAACCCTGCACCTGACGATTTACATAGTATTAGTGAGGATCCGTCGCGGTCCCATGAAGCTCTAGGGTGGATTTTCTGACGGCGACGGGTTCCCGCTAATTGATATTGAGAGGGCGGTAAGGCTGGGCTTTCTTTTCGACTGTGTCATGTTCTTCTATTACTTTTCTTTTCCGATGCAATAACGCACCTTACCCTCATTCTTGTTCAACAAGAGGATTAATAATAATAATAATATAATAATAATATGTATATATAATATTTATATATTATATATATATATATATATATATATATATATATATATATAAATATATATATAATATAATATATAAATATAAATAATTATATATATATAAATATATATATATTATATATATATATATATATTTTATAGATAAGTATTGATTTTATAACTATGTTTGGAACATCATCTAAATTTTATCTCAAATGGAATTTGAATAAAGAGAGTATTAAACACTTAATGATGAACAGAATCAAACATAAAACATGGATCAACCTTTTGAAAAATATTCACCCTGAAGGTTCAAAAGGTTAGTAGTTTTCTGTTTATTTGTATTATCATTAATGCCTGCATGTGTTATTACGTATTTCAAATTAGTAATTAATCATTAAGTATGAAGTAATGGTCATATTTACATGTGTAAATAATTTTATCATAGTATTTTTGAATGGGTTTTTCACTCCACCATTATTTTTATTTTATAGCTATGAAATCAAATATATGTACGCAAATGTTTTCATTTCAAATATAAGTTATAAGAAAAGGTTCAAGTCGTTTTTAGTGGCATAATTTTAGGAATGGGTGTAAGTCTCCTTCAGTGGCACTCGGTTTTTAGTAGGAATAGACATCCCATTTTTTTTATTCAGAGATGAGGTTGTAGTTGGAATCTTTTATCAAACAATTTTTTTAAATTATAGTGGAAATTGGGCTCGTATAATAAAATGGGGATTTAACAGTTTTGATTTCTTTAATCGTGACTGACATCTCGTGCTAATATTTACATAATGAATTGATAATATCTGGCATTTAAGTTAAAGGAATATTTTGAATAAAGTAGAAATTTATTTATATAAAAAGGGGAAATTGTAAGAAGTTAATGTAGTTATAAAGTTGGATTTGATAATTGTAATGGTAATTTTTCCAGTACGTATTTAGGCAGTGTTATTGCTTATGTTATTTCGAGGATTGATATTTTTGTTTAAATAGCCAAAGTTTTTTAAACCAAATTTGTAAAATCCAGCTATATTTTTTTCTTTCAAAATTTCCCTTTATAGGAGAAGATGCTGTTCTTCTGTATTTATTACCCCTGCTGCTAAAACCCAAAAAAGTCGCACTTCCATCCAAAAAGAATACAAATTGGAAACCTTCGAAAGGTGACATGCAAGAGGCTTTCATGATTCATGCTCTGGTAATTTTATTATTTAGTTTTATATTATACTTTTTACTAAATTAAAAATATATTCCCTTTTTACTTTTATTACTCACAATATCCCTTAAAAAGTTAAAATGTTAATTTTATGATTTATTCCATTTTAATAATGCATTTCTTTTTCAGAATGCTGAGGATATTAGTATTATGATTTATTCCATTCTAATATTAATGCATTTCTTTTTCAGATTGCAGATGATATTCCTAACATCATTTCTCGAAGACAGGAAAAGCTTGGGGAGATGTCATTACACATGCAGCCATTTGTAATTATTGAGGGAGAAGATCTTCTGAATGCAGTGCATTACTACGTGGTTATGAATAAAGTGCTATACAGATTTGATTCACCCTTAAATGCAATTGAAAACTGCTTTAAAGCTTTTCATGTTTTCCACCTTCAATACCCTATGGAATCTGAAAGTGTTTGGTTATTTATACAGAAGTTCTTTTTTGAAATTACAACTGAGTGGGATAAGACAGTTTCTGATGTGTGCGAATTAATTTCAGATATAACATCATATAATACTGACGAAATTTCGGATTAAAATTTTGATAACCTTAAAATTTATAGTTAGAAAATGGAAATTGCTAAATTTAGTTTTGTTTGCTTTTATTGTAAGAGAAAAGTACCTAGTGATTCTAGTTTGATATTACATTTGCAAGTTTTTCACCCAGAGCAGTATTCTCAAAGTAAATTTATATGTGGGCAAGGTAATTGCCAAAAGCAATTTTGTTTAAAATGGCCCTTTAAAAGACATTTGAAAAAACATCTTTCCAATTTAAAAGTTATAAACTCTAATCAAAATTACAAAAAAACAAAACAAAATTCACAAAATGATTTTATTAGTTCTAATAATGATAATCTTTTAGAGTCTTCAAGCGGTGCTTCCAGTAACATTATTCAATCTACTTTAATACGTCAAAATATTAATCTATCTAATGATAAATTTTCTCATCCTTTAGAAATGAAAGACGAATGTCAAGTCTCTTTTTTAGAATATGATGTTTCAGCCCTACAAAGTAAATTCGAGGAAGAAATTCTGCAATTTGTCTCTCAAAAATTTCATAATGATTTTGCATCAAGAAAGAAAATTAGAGAGGAAATATTCCAAGCTGAGAATTTAATTTTTAATTCATCATTCTTGCCCTTGCTTAAACACAAAATTCTTTCTACTTTTCGTGATATGGACTCGCATGCTCTAGAACAGGTTTTTAATAGCGTTCAAAATCCATTTTCAGTATTTCGTACTGAATTTTTAACTTTAAAGTATCTACGTAAAAAAGAGGTGTATGTTGATCCTCAGCTTATAACGATAGGATATAAAACCAAACTGAAGAAATATAAACTTAAAACAGTCATAGAAAAAGTTCCCATTCGTATTTGTTATATTCCTATTATCGATACCTTAAAATGTTTGTTCTCGATGGACAACGTTTATGATATTGCATGTAAATACATGGATTCTTGTTCAGAGTCTGTACTTTTAAATGATATTAGTAATGGGAATATGGCCACTAGTAAATTAAATTACCCAGGAAGAAGAATTTTTCCACTCCTTCTTTACTATGATGATTTTGAATGTGGCAATCCATTGGGTTCACATGCTGGTAAGAACAAAATAGGAGCATTTTACTTTTCTGTTCGATGTTTTCCTAAAGAGTTTCAATCGCGATTAGAAAATATTTTTTTATTAATGTTATCTTATTCATCAGATATGCGAATGTTTGATAACGAAATTATTTTCAACAAGATGATAAAAGATTTAAATTATTTGCAAGCAGAAGGTATTGAAGTGAAAATCGGTAATGGAAACTTTAAAATTTATTTTCAACTGATATCACTTATTGGTGATAATTTAGCTATGAATACAATTGGAGGGTTTGTTCAAAGTTTTAATGCGAATTATTACTGTAGGCATTGTAAAGCGAGTAAGGAAATCTTGCAAAGACAAATGACGGAAGACATTTTATTACTGAGGAGGAAAGATGAATATGAAAGAGAGGTATTATTAAATACGCCTTCAGAAACTGGTATAAGATCTGAATGCATTTTTAATAAAGTTTCAAATTTTCATATATTGGACAATGTTATTGGTGATTTAATGCACGATATAACTGAGGGTGTTTGTAATTTTGATTTGAGTAAAATCATACTTTTTTATGTAAATGTAAATATTTTTTCACTTGAAACTTTAAATAATAGGATTCGTTTTTACAGTTACGGAGAAAATGAAGCTGCAGTACCTTGCATAAAACACGAAAATTTAGTCAAAGATTCATTAGGTTTTTCTGCATCGGAAATGATTTCCTTTGTAAATATATTTCCTTACCTTATAGGAAGTTATATACCATGCAGTGACAAACATTGGCAATTGTATTTGATACTTAGACAAATTTTAGATATTTTATTTTCAAGCACACTTCAAAAGGGAATTCATGTTTTACTGTCTACTCTTATTTCAGAACATCATGAAATGTATTTAAATTTATTTTCAGATTCTAATTTAAAGCCTAAACATCATTTTATGGTGCACTATCCGCGGATGGTTTGTGAATATGGTCCTCTTATTAATTTATGGTGTATGAGATTTGAAGCGAAACATAGAGAGTTGAAATTAATTAGTAATACTAGTCAGTGTAGAAGAAATCTACTTAAAACAATTGCTACTAAATATCAATTAAAATTTTCTTATCGTTTAATTTCCAACAGATGTTTGGATGATACTCTTGTCTGTGGAGAAAAAATAAATGTAATGGATTTTCCTGAAATAGTACGTCTTAATGCAAGTTTATCAACTTATGGGGAAAGGTTTAATGCTTATCGTCGTGTTATTTTTAATGGCCGTACCTATAAATCAAAATATTTTTTGTTTAATGCACTTAAAGATGATATGCCAATATTTTTTGAAATAATTTACATTTTTGTTTATGATCCTCCCCGTTTAATATTTTGTGGTAAGCCATACAGAACGCTTGAATTTAACACTCATTTTCATGCTTATGAAATTGAGAAACCCGAAAATAAAAGTCTATCACTATCATGTCTTTCCGAGTGTGTCGATTATAACTCCTATAAGTTGAATTTTATTG
>JABUQX010016702.1:57500-62500 GCA_015478945.1 Trachelipus rathkii | reverse complement strand
AGTTCCGAGTCAATATTTTCTGCTCATTTATTTGCATTCTTTTGCTTATACAGTATCTGCTTCTCACTTTTACTTCTTTTAATTACGTCATTATCTAGCTTACTTCTTAACAAAACGTTGTTGTTTTAAAAGAGATTTATAAACAACTTTCACATATATATATATATATATATATTATATATATATATATATATAAATTATATATATATATATATATATATATATATATATATATATACTATATATATATATATATATATATATATATAATATATATATATATATATATATATAATATATATATATATATATATATATATATATATATATATCATATAGTATATATATATATATATATATATATATATATATATATATATTATATATATATATATATATATATATATATATATATATATTATATATATATATATATATATATATATATATATATTGTAAAAGTTTAAATATTAAATGATACAACTAAGGGCAGGATAAAAGAGACACTTTTAATAATAAATATATTAATTACAAAAATTGGTAGCGTAAACAAACTTCGGAGATGGGATAAAAAAAAACAATACATAAAAGGGGGCAAGTTTGACTACAAACTTGGGGCAGTACCAACTACCGGGATAAAGGGAGCAGTACCGGTACCAACCAGTAACTACTATCCTGTCTAGTACCAACCGGACAGGTGGGAGTAGTCGTTAGACTAAGCGACGGTACCAACCGTCTCAAAGGGAACCAACCTTCGGTACCAACCAAAGATTGGGTTTGGCAGATAGTACCAACTAAATGCCGGGTGGGAATAGCTAATTAAAGCTAGGCGACGGTACCAACCGTCTCAAAGGGGTTGTCACCTCGGTACCAACCAAGTATGACGGGGTGGCTAACTCGGTACCAACCAAGTATAGCGGGAGGGAATAGCTAATTAAAGCTAGGCGACGGTACCAACCGTCTCAGAGGGAACCAAACTTCGGTACCAACCAAAGATTGGGTTGTCAACTCGGTACCAACCAAGATTGACGGGGTGGCTAACTCGGTACCAACCAAGTATAGCGGGAGGGAATAGCTAATTAAAGCTAGGCGACGGTACCAACCGTCTCAGAGGGAACCAAACTTCGGTACCAACCAAAGATTGGGTTGTCAACTCGGTTCCAACCAAGTTAGACGCCAGCTGAAAAGTTAGACCTTTCTAAAGTAGTTAGACTACAGTTGCTAGCAGAGGGCAGATTAGGGAGATCAACTCCTTATTCTTCCTGTTGAGTAGATTTTCGGTGCCTAAGTTATTCCAAAATGAAGTTTCAACGCTCCAGTCTTAAATAATAATGTACTACAACTAAACTAAGTTTATACAATATAAATAAAAATGATAAACTAACTTATATCAAAATTAACTGTACTTACACAAAAATAAAGGGTAACTAAATATTCTTTAATCTCCCATTATAACTAGATAGGACTAAATATATACAAAAATATTGTTAACCTTATAGAAAATATATTATATGCAATTACTTTACCTAAGAATATTTAAAATTAATAAAATAACTAAATACATGAAATTATATCAAATTTAATAAATCCTGTGGCTTATTTATTTATAATAAACTTAAAGCATTCCTAAAACTAATTTTATCCTTAACAAAATAAATCAAGATGGCTACAGTCATGTACTCTAGAAATGTCAACCGGAATAAATAACAATAATGAAAATATTAAAGTTATTTATGGAAGAAACTAATGATATTCGTAAATGTTATTTAATAACACATTTAACTATAAATAAATTATTTGGATAACTAAGAATATAAAAAAAAAGATAAATCTATTAACTAACTCTTTAAAATTACGACGACTCAAACTTAGAATGGAAGCTTCGGTCACAACTTTAATAGGTCTTTCAAAAAATATAAAAGTGAGGAGCTCAAAAAGTTAAAACAGCAAATCTAAACGTTATAACTATTTTAGTAAATAAATAATGATTTTATCTTATATAATATTAAATAATAAATATAAAAATGATACTGATTTAATAAAATAAACTCAATAAAGCTTATAAAAAGACAATAAAATGATAATTAAATTACTTTAGTTGTCCATAAATATTTTAGTCTGCATCAGAGAAAATCGTAATAAAAGATATAACTTTTATAAATGGAATGGCTACTTTTTAAGCATTCAACAAATCATAACTTTTGTTTTACGACGATTTATGAAATGAAATATATATCAAAAAATAGAGAAAAATAAACTACATTATATAAAAATAATGTCTTCCTGAAATAATATCTGTTAATACCTTTTCCAACCGTCTTTTGTCGGTAAATGAGTCATTTAACTAAAGCACGTGAGCAGATTCCTTTTTAAAAGGTAAACTAATCTATTTTATTTTATTTAAGATTTTATAATAATAATTAAAAATTTTCAATATATATATATTATATATATAACAGGATATATATATATATATATATATATATATATATATATAATATATATATATACTATATAATATATATATAATATATATAAATATATATAAAGTATATATATATATATATATATGTATGTAATATATAATATATATATATATATATTATTAATATATATATATATATATAATATATATATATATATAATATATTATATTATATATATTATTATTTATAAATTTTTTTTATTATAAACAGAAATTTATAGACGATCAGTTTTATAAAATATATATATATATATATATATATATATATATATAGTATATAATATATATATATTATATATATATATATATATATATATATATATATATATATATATATATATATATATATATATACAAATTTAAGTTTTCTAAATATGGGTCTATGTTTGACACTGAGTAGCTAAACTTTTATTATTATGTTTTGAAAATTGAACGATTTCTATCTAGCATCCCATCATATAAATCTCTAAACAGGATCAAAGAAATTATCTGAATATTATTTTATTGTCTACACTTATTCAATTCAATGTACTCTATTAAAATCTACACTTAGCCTAGTAATATTTACCATTAAATACACTGGGAACAAAAAAAAATTGGAGGGGAATGTTTTCTTAACTTCACTAGTGTAATCTTACTAATTTTGTGGTGAGAAAAACGAATATGACAAAGAAAAATCTTTATTAGCTTTAGTTTCTGTGGTATGTGGAAATATATTTTAAGGGATTAAGAGAAAACGATTCATTTTAATTACATATGCCAACAACATTGAAAGTACATTTTAAATATTGTTGATGACAGTAACATTCTAAAAGTTCTAAATTGATGGATCAATGCCTGGCAGGTAGTTCGGTGTGAAGAGTATCATGTGGTGGCTTCATGAGATTGTTTTCTTTTGGCTTGCCTCTTGTAAGTAAGTTCCGGACCCTACACATAGACCAGCAGTAATCCGCAAGCATAGCTTCATTCCAATGGCCCTGATATCTTTGTTCCATTGCAGAAATATCCTGATGGAATCTTTCTCCATGTTCGTCACTGGTAGCTCCACAACTAGCAGGGAAAAAATCTAGGTGGGAGTGGAGAAAATGGATTTTAAGGAACATGTATCAGAGTTGATGGTATTTTTCCAGAAGTACTGTCACCAACTGAGTGTAGTTATCATCTCTTTTGTTACCTAAGAATTCATGTATAACTCCCTCTAAGGTTTCTCAAGCTTCCTTTTCTTTCCAGTCCAAAAACTCGGTCAAAAGCAGGATCCTTTAAAAGTTGTCGAATTTGTGGTCCAACAAAAAAACCTTCCTTAACCTTTGCATCACTCAATATAGAAAATTTGTCTCGTAAGTACTTACATCTCCTTCCTGGTTCATACCTTTGACAAAATTTTTCATAAAGGGGTGGAAGAAGAACATCTTTTGGGTCCACGAGAGACTCGGCAACGACATTTTTCTCGCTAGAGTCAAGATTTCTTGCAGGCCAGTCTGCTTGAATGTAATGTGCTTTCCTATCCCTACTGTCCCACATACATAAAAAGCAGCAGTACTTAGTGTACCCCTGTTGCAATCCTAAGAGTACAGCGATGACTTTGAGATCGCCACAGATTTTCCACCTGTTTTTCATCATATTTGATTGAGTCGAGGAGGGCTGTCATGTTTGCATAAGTCTCCTTCATGTGAACTGCATGACCAACAGGAATAGAAGGAAGACGGTTGCCGTTGTGTAGTAATACAGCTTTCAAACTAAACTTGGAGGAGTCCATGAATAGCCTCCATTCAGATTTATCATGGTTCAAATTCAAACATTTCATCAAGCCATTAACGTCGCAGCAAACAACCAGATTGTTTTTCCTCTCAAAAAAGGGAAGCAGATCCCTCTGACGTTCTCTGTACTGTGAGACCCTGACATCACGTTGGAGAAGATTCCATTGCTGTAGTCTTGACCCTAGAAGTTCTGCCTTCTCCTTTGACAAGTCAAGGTCTCGAATGAGATCACTCAATTCCGCTTGACTCAGTCGGTGCGGTGTATCATCGTTTACCTCAAAATCTGGGTCATGGGATGTGGAAGGCTTGTTGGGTTCTTCTTCTTCCACACTGTCTTCATTTTCTACTTCAAGCTCATAATGTTGAGGTGGAGTAGGAACTGGTAGACTATCTGAATGTGGAATAGGTCGAATAGCAGATGGAAGATTCGGGTATTCAACTGTTCCTCTTTTCTTCCTTGACAATCCTGCCTTTATAGGTGGAGTCAAGCAGAAGTAGCAGTCATCTGTATGGTTTGTAGGCTCCCGCCAAACCATAGGCACAGCAAAAGCCATACATCGTTTTTTATTTTTCAGCCATTCTCGTAGTATATAACTGAACAAAAGCTGCAACATATACAGTATGTGGAGCCTGTGATTTATCCTGGCCCCTACCTTCATACCAAAATAATGCTGATAGGCAGTCTTCACAAGAGGCGTCAGATTGCGTTTCTGTGACGAAAATGTTATTTCACCACATATGTAGCAAAAATTATTCAC
>JABUQX010016702.1:30000-50000 GCA_015478945.1 Trachelipus rathkii | reverse complement strand
AAGGAATCTTTATCTGAAAGATTTGTGTTAATCAACATAGGTGTGCATTCTGTCTAAGGAAGAACACATACCTAGCATCCATCGAGATGGTAGTACTCGCATCTCCAGGATGAGGAACATGGTTGAGTTTACAAATTCTGGAACATAAAGAAGGTTTACTGTCCAGAAAGGTTTCATGCTAAACTCTGATAGATTAAAAACAAAGGTAGGAAAACAAGGTAAGTTTGGTGTCTGGTGTATGGGATTTGCGGACGTGTAATTTCTATGTTTGCCACCAACATGAGGAACGGTATATTGGGACAAGATTCGCATTTTAATGTAGGTCTAAAAAACTTGGTAAACGTATACCAGTGGTGCATGGTAGTCCGAAACTACTTATTCATTCCTTAAAATCATTTTAAAACGCTTTTCTTTCTTTAAAAATGTTAAAAGAATTTTAAAACTGTTTCTACTAGAGGCGGTTTTAATTGTTACTTTATGTTGCTTTAACCTATTTTAAAATTAATCATGCAAATTAAACAAATGTTAATAATGTTAATATCGCTAAATGATACCAACTACTTAAAAGAAAAAAGATCAATACTTAATAAAACAAAGTTAGTTTTCTAATAATTAAATGGTCGCCAGATCAAATTGATCAAGATTTAAACATAAAAGCTTTAAAATTAATTAAACAAAGCGGTAGACATTAAAAGTTAGTGGTTAATTAAAACAAAGCAATTACTGACTTAACTGTAAGCTAGTTTATAGTGAATGCTATTAATTTACAAAGCTAGATATATTTTTTCTAAAAGTTATTAAAAAAATAAGGCTAAATTAAAAGCTAAATTGTTAAAAATTAATGAAGCTAAACATTTGTTAGTTGCTTATTTTACAATGTTAAAAATGTTAGAGATTAGTATTAAATGAAGCTAAGCTTGTTTTCTTATTTTTTTTTTTCATAAAAAAGTTTTTACTTTTTCTATTTTATCATATTTTTTATTTTAAAAATTGGTTGTTCCCCCCTATGGAATGAAACATATTTATGTTGTATATATAAAAAAAAATAAGCGCAATTATAACTATGAAACTAATGCGGACTAATCTTAGCAAAATAATCAAAACTTATACTTTAAATTCAAAACTAAATGCTTTTCGTTTCTTCCTTCAATGCTACAAAAGAAATTAGACGTTTGGCAAAAGTTTTCTTAATTGTAAAAACTATGTTATTTTAAAATTAAAATTGATATTTTAAAATATCAGGAGAGCAAAAAAAAACGTATTTCCAAATCTGGAAAGATTCTTATATAAAAAAAAACGTGTTCATCGGAACATCTTTGAAAGCTACTCTAAAAAAATAGATACTTTCACTAATCTAAAAGAGCAAAAAAAAATCAAAAAAAAATGTTATCATCAAAAATCTGTTCATTGGACGTTTTTTAAATCAACGCTGTAGGAAAATAACAGATCCCTTATCTAGCTGCTTTAGGAGAGGGCTATCTCAATCGTTTGAGTCTCCTTTTATGAAATGAGCTTTAAACCTTTGAAAAAGTTAAAGGAAAAAAAAAAAAAAACTTGATCTGAAAATCATTAGTAAAATGAGAGGTGTACGCAATCCTGAACACCAAAAAGACCTGCCCGATTGTTTAGTATTTTAAAGGCGTAAAACCGGGAAACTTTTCGGCCCACTAGTTAAACTTCCCTTTTAAAAGGCCTTGATCAATCAGAGCGTCCGTTATGGTAACATCTGGTCTAATGAGCAGGAACTAACTTTTAAGCTTTTATTTTACGGGTAGGATTTTACGTGTACCATCCTTTTCTCTAAAGGAATCACAACAAGTTAAAACCCATCATCAGTATATAAGACCTGATAGAGACACAGTCATCAAGTTGAGCATTAATAAGATATAATTTATCTATAAATTTTATGCAATCTGTGAATAATGAGAGGTAAGATGATGAGTCACTATACAGGAAGAACATTGGAGTATTAGTATGCCTTACAATTAGAAGATTAGTAAATATTCTTCATTATAGTAATATATATATATATATATATATATATATAATATATATATATAAGTATATATAATATATGGGCTATCTCTTTCTTTATTTCCAAAATTTTGATAAGGGCCACAGAGGCATTTCTACTTATTGTTCAAACAAGGTCGGTTGAGAGAAAAATGGCCAAGAACTACTTATTTCATTATTATCAGTTTGTACTTTGCTAGTGACAAAGCATGACATTAATCAGAGCCTTACTCTCTCATTCACAGTACGATTGAAGAGAGTCTCACGAGGCGGCCGCATTTAATTATAGATTGCTAGGTTTATGTGAATTTAATTCCACAGCCCCAAATATAATGTATTACAAGCGCCTTGTTCAAAAAAAAACTCGTGGGTCATTACTAGTGCAGAAGCAACATCTAATGATCTTTGTGTGCTTCCACTCACAATTGTCTCTCGAAACTATATTGAGATTGTCTAGTAGGATTAGAAAGATACGATTGTATTCTAGCGCTCTATGTCCTGACAGATAGAAGAATCACTGTACTTATTGATTTGCTGATGTCGCTCGTCATAATAAAATAGCTTGTAAATTTCTTTTTTAATCTTGTTCACTCCGAACTAGTAATTTAACATCTCGAGGAGCTCATCTCTCTGTCGGGCGATTAATTGTTTTCATAATATTCTGGTGTAGGCAAACTATATGTTGCTGCTTAGACAATATAAAAGAAATCTATCTATTGCTCACTAGATTGAATAGAATCAGTATAACAATAGACATTAAAACTTTCCACTTAAAACTGTTCGTTAAGTCTTGGGCCGGAGGCTTCTTACTCTTAAGCACCGGTTTCATCCAATAGTTTTCACACCACACATACTATACACATCAGTATAATGAGATGAGAGATTAAAAGACATAATATATAAGACATAAGATGTTAATTAATACTTGAGCTGTAGAGGTGAAAATGGATAATTGAAATTATATATTTGATTGAATAAACAATAAACATAAAAAGTTATTAAAAATTAATATTTGCATTTATTATTCCTAAAAATTATTTATTTATAATATTATATTAAAACATCATAAAATATACTTGTTAAGGCACAACGTCAATATGAAATATAAATAACTAAGTGTATTGGCTTATGCTAAGGTGGAATGGAGCTAATTTTCAGATTGGACACCTAGCAGTACACGATTAAATGTTCTTATCTTATACTAAATTATTCTTAGTATATTTATGATATGTATATATTATGAATTAAAATTAAATGATATCGGTTATCGGAATCGGTATCGGCCCATTAAAAAAAAATAAGAGTATCGTATATAATCGGCCTCATTTTTACGGTGAATCGGTATTATATCAATCTACCATGAGAAAATATATATTAATAATATAATACTTATATATATATATATATATTATATATATATATATATATATATATATATATATATAATATATATATATATATTATATATATATATATTTAATTTAAAATCGATAACTCTGGTTGGACCACGTGAAAATTGCTTATCATAAGTTCTAGATTCATCTTATTACGTCTTCTTTCTTTCTTCATATGTGAGTATATCTAGTATCTCCGTGGTGTATATACTCTAGGTATATATATATATTAATAATAACTCTACGTATGAGTTCTGTTCTACTATGGACTGTGGGTGAGTCCATATTCCTCTTTAGATACTGTAGTAATGAGTAAATTACTCACTTTTTGAACCCACTCGGTCTCCTTCTTTGTGCTTTATCTAAGATTCATTTCAAAATATTCTGTACAGCTTATTTTGATAAAGGTATAATAACTCACGATTTATGATCTACGTCTGGAAAGTCTCCATATAGAGTAGTGAGTGCATCCTTATACATGAGCGGCGGATTATTATTATAAAATAAAATTTATTAATTTTATATACTATTAAAATATTGTACTTACAAAGAAAATATTAATATATATGATTCATAATGTAGTGAGGATGATGGAATAATAAAAATGAATTTTATAATTTTATAATTACAGGTTATGCCAACTCTATAGTTAGATACTTTTTATAGTTTTGCAGTAGAAATAGGTGAGGGAATGAGTTTTATCTATTACTATATATTTTTAGTTGGAGGCTTTCTCCTAGGCTGGGCTGGTAATCGGAGGACTTCCTCCTTTAGGGTACGTAGTATGCCTTATCGGGTAGAGAGCTCTTCTCCTAGCTCTCTATAATTTAATATAAAAAAATAAATATAATATAAACTCATCTCATTTTATTTTTTGTTATAAGATTTGAGTAATATACTTAACTTTGTATGGACTTATTTTTATATCCATAGTATTATCATTGTATCTCAGTGAAGGTGTTATGTGTATTGTGACTGGTTTGTACGCTGTCATTAGCTAAGCTATTAGGCTTACTTTTATCTGAAATGATTTATCTACTACGTCACTATATATATCTATCTAGTGCAGATATTTAGTTGATGAGGTACCTCTAAAACGCTTATACTATGAGATCTACTTCCTGAGACTAATGTACTCATGTGCGAAGCTCTGAGCAAGTGTGTAGTAATTTCTACTTGATGTTAGCCTATTTTAGCTTACTCGACATTCAACCAACTTTTAGGAATTCATTTAGAATTAAAAAGTACTTTGCCTCACCTATTTATCTATTAATATTTTATTGGTGAGAACATATTATAAGTTCTACTATCGAATAATAAGAATATGTCTAAACATAACAAAATACTCGTCATATATCTATACTACACAACACACCAGTATGAAATTCAAAAAAGAGGTTATATTAAGCAAAATTTAACAAATCGGTAAATAAAGCTTAAATAATACAATTTATGAGTTATATATACTCTAATTATTAATGTTTACTATACTTATTTCTCGCTTGTTATATTGTGTTTACATAAATCATTTAGTATACAAGTATAAACTACCTAAAGAGGAAAAATAACGCTCAATGAGTGAGTAACCAATAAAATAAAATTAAAGAATTATATATATTACAATTAAAGATAATAAAAAAAGAGTATCAGGTCGCAGGGTCTTCTTTAGTTAACATAGTAATACAATATGATTATTTTAATTGGAAAGAATGAATTTAATAGTCGGAGTCACACAATCAATAGCACGACAAACACCCACTAATTTGTATTAGATTTTGGAGTGCAACACTATTTAATATATGCACAAGTTTGCAATGTTGGAATATGCTGTTATTGTATTCTTCACCATTATGTCATACCTATTTCTCACATATTGTTCCGGATGAGACATAATTCATATATAAATTAGATAGAGTCTTAATCGTCTCAGACAGAGTACTCGGTTGTGATAGACCCTCACCTTAGTAAAGGCTTGCATTACACTGAAAATCAAAATTTGAGAATTAATTTACAATTATTGACATATTCGAGAATATAACTGATGATCAACTGTTTCTCACCTGATGCTAGCCACTTAGTTCCGCATTTTACTTGATACACCTAGGAAATACAATGCAGAATCGATATTCACAATAGTTAATTCTCACTTAATTGACGGTGAATTTGACCTGTTAGTCAGATGTAATTATAGTAGGAAAGCAACACTATTAGCTGTTTTACTTTTCATTAAGAGTAATTTATGTTAAAATGAGAGGGAGTATAATTAACAAATTGCTATTGATTGAGTTATAGACGCTTAGATGAAGTTATTATTAATATAGCCTTAATAGGCCTTTTAGTGATTACATTATACATAGCTATCATAAGCTATGTAAGGATATTACAATTTGATTAAATTGACCTAATTTAATTTAACATTATAGAACATGATACGAAGTTAGCAGTGATGGAATTTATAATAACGGTTTATCGTGTGTAGAAGATAATTGTCCACTTCGACATTAGCTTGGGCGAGGCACAATAAGACAGTAACGACTACTAAGCATAACTATTTTCTACCATAATTTTCGCTTTTTGCGTATGCTCAAGTTCCAAGAGAAGATTCAACAGTAATGTGTTTAACGCCCTAATACTGTTAGCGCAAGACAGTATACTAGCGAGTTACAATAGCTAATGCATCAGCATATCGAATCGTTAAGGAAATTGAATTTAAAGAGAAGCTATGCTTTCGATTCCTTGTCGTGAGAATGAGAAGCACTATGAAATGTCTATATATAGGAGGGGTAATCTGTCTTGTTTACATTCCATAGTGTTGCATCATATCCACAGACACACCAATTGCTATTGAATTGTTACATAGAAAAACGCTTCCAAAGATCGCTCGGAATAGATTAGCAGTTTTTGAGTGTAGTGTCTCTTAAAGTAAGGCTAGTTGCGCTAATATAACAAGTGTAGCAATTACTATTATGTCGAGAGACGACTCGGACTGTAACAGAGTGTGAATAAGATCAGATTAAAGAGTTAAGACTGATGCAAATCTCGAAGCCACTCAAGTCTATTAGAGACCAAGCTTGTGTCGAGGTTGAAATGGAAGTGGTTGTTCTTTTATTAAGCACATGCGTAAGTAGCATAGCACAACTATGACGTACGAATTTAAAGAAGAGTTAAGCGAGAGTATAGGCTCGTAGACGTTGTGGAAGTTCACAGATGACCGTTCGAATTATACCTTTTTATTCAAATACACTCACCAATTCTGCTCCAGACTAACCAAGATGGCGGAGACGTATATTGAAAAAATTTCTCTCTGGTATTATCGAGTAGAGAGTATTTATTTCCAGATGGACTCGTCACTCTAACCATTATTATTAAAAATAGATAGGTAATTAGGGGAGAAGCAAATATCATGCACAAAGCTAATGGAAGCAAATTAAATAATTACAGTTGCAAAGATGAGATGATCTAAAGATTTGATTTATGTTAAAGGTATTTGGCTTCCAGAAACTTTTCGCTTTTATGTATAAACCTTCTTTCACCTTGGATTCAGCTCGACAACCAATTTAGAGTGAAAAGAAGAGAAAACAATGAAAAAAAAAGATAGGAAAGGATTGAGAAAGAAAGTGCAAAAACATTCAAGCTTGGGAGGTAAGTTTATAATAAATTTAATAATTATATCTAATTTATACATCTATATATTTATATATTAATATATATATATATATATATATATTATAATATATATATATAAATATGATATATATATTAATATTATTAATTATAGATTAATATATATATATATAATAAAATAAGATATATATATATTATTATTATTATATTTATTTTTTCACATATATATATATTAAGTATATTTAATCAATATATAATATGTAATATATAAATAAATATATGATAATATAGATAAGATATTCTCCATATACTTTCTCATTAATTATTCTTGTATATTAATAAATATATATTATATATTATATATATATTATATATATAATATACTATATATAATATAATATTATAATATTATATATATATATATAATTATTAATATAATTTATAAATTATATTAAATAATATAATATATAATATATTAATATTATATATATATTATATATATTATATATATATAAATATAATATATATAATATATATTATATATGATATAATTATATATATTATTTAATTTTATATTTATATTATTATATTTAATTATATATATTTATATTATAATATTATTATATATAATAGTAGTAATATATATATATATATGATATATATATATATCAGGGTTGCATTGGGCAACTGCCCACCTACCCACCCGGATTTTAAAGGTCAGTAGGATTAAAGCTATCATTATTTTCCTCTAGTGAAATAAAATATTGCAGATCTAAATTTGGATTTTTTGATATTTTTTTTAGGCTAAATTTTTGTATTACTAATTAATTAAAATAATTAATATAAATTACTAGGTTCAACACCTAGATAATTAATGATATAGTAATATATTTACATCTTATTGATATATAATAAGTCCAAATATTTCATCAATGTAGTTATCAAATACATTTTTATCAATAATTAAAGAGAAATTAATAACAAATTAGATTATACTCAGATATTATAAGTCATAATAATAATAATAATTTTAATATAATTGATCTTAGTTTAAAAATACTAATATTAAAATTATATATAACTTTCTTATAATCTTATACTATGTATTATTATAGGCTTTAATAATATAAAGATTATTTACTAAAATTTATATCAAAATAAATATAATTAAATAAGACAATTTGTGCCTGAAAAAATCAAAAGAAATCATAAAAATCATAATAAAAAAATATTGTCAATTGATTTTATATTTTTTGATTTGTATTTTGAATTTTTGTAGGCAAATATATTTTTTCATAAATTATTTTATAAAATATTAAATTTAATTACTAGGTTAATCACTGACGAATTAATTAATAAGGTATATATGTATTATCATTTATCTATTTTTATTTATATAAAGTGACAAATGTCTAATAATGTAGTTTCAAATTATTTTCATAGATGAATAAATAAATAAATTTAGTTTAATTACTACAGATGTTATTTATATACAGTATAGTATATTTAATTATATGAAATATAATATCATTAATTATAATTATAAACGTTAAATATATAATTGTATGATTACTATAACTTATTATTTCATTTATTGGTAATAAATGAGGATATATTTACTAATTTATTACATACAAATTTAATAATATAACAAAAGCCCTTTTTAATGACTTTCCGGCGAAATAACGACACAACAGTTTGAATAAATCTAAAATTTAAATATTTCATATTGATTTTAATTTTTTAGTTTAGCCCAAATTTTTTATGTATACTAATAATTAAGAGATTATATCCTAGTTTAATCACATCTAGATTAATTATAAAATATATTTCATCTATTATGAATATAATAAGCAAATGTCATCAATGTAGTTTCAAAATCATTTTTTCAATATAATATTAGAGTAAAATATTAAATATAGATTAGGGTGAGATAGAGCAAAACAGTAATAGAGATAGATTTATCTTCATATTTAATAATATAATTTATGTATTTCCAAAGTAAAGATTAATTTATTATCATTAAATTATAATAGAATCTTATGTCTCAAACTAAACTCATTTAAATAATTAGGTAATTAAATTTAAGGATATTAAGATCATAATTTATATTATATTTATCTTATTGCTGAAATAATAATTTCAAAAGTCTATAAATAAAAAATTTAAATAATTAAATATATTATAATATAATCAAGAAGATAATTAATAATAAGAAGAATAATTTAAATTGAAATAATCATTTTCAACTAAAAATAATAATTAAAAAAAGCAATTTGGAATGCATAAAAAGAATCAAAGTGAATAATCAAGTAAAAAGAATCGATTGATTTGTATTGTTATATTATTTTATTGTTAATTTTTAGGCAAAATATTTTTTTCTAATAAATTAATGACAATATTATAATTACATAGTGTATATAGTCAACGTAACTGATTTAATGAATAAAAGGAGTATATATGTTCATTCTATATATAATAAGGCAGAATTCATCAATATGTATAGTTATTTCAAATTATTGTATCATAAAGAAATTTTATAAAAGTAATTAAGTTATTAGATTACTCAGATAATTAAACATAGAGTGAGAGTGATGCGTCGGGAGGAATGGATATAACCTAAATATACTTCCTAATGAGATTTTAAATGAAGACTTTTTCAACACTCTAATTAACTATATAAATTAGATAAAATTAATAATAAAACCTTCATACTCGACTGCTATACCACGACTATTATAATTAATGGGTGTGCTAATTGTAGATTAGGTGATAAGTTTCACTTTATCTGACATATATTTATCCAAAATTATACATATTACTTCATATAAACATAATGTTGCCAATTTGTTGTCTTTGTTAAGAGTAAGATAGTCTATATTACATAATCACAAAAAATCATGAATTATAGATTCACCAGAATAAAAATTACGCCATCATACCACATTCAAAATTCACTATTATATTCGCTATGGTCACACATACATTAGTAAAGTTTGTATTTTATATGGCACAATTGAAGGAAAAAAAATAACGATCTCGCTATATATAAAATTGCAGCCATATAACCTTTCTGAACTAAAATTATGTGCATATATTTAGGTATATAATATTATGTATTACATTGTACATTGATTAGAGTTGTGCTACAGAATATGTGTTTTAACTAAATATGCTTATCTCAATACCGATATACTAACTCTAATTCACCATCATTGAATAATGCAATTATTGTTTGATTTGTTATTATTGAGGTTTATCGCAATTAAGTATAGTGTGTTATGCAGCTTACTTACTTAGAAATTAAATTAATTTCAGGTCTCACAACTCGGTTAATTCCCATCACAGACCATTTTCACTTAATAAGATAATAATACTATAATTTCTCAAGAGTTTTTTGCTAAGCAATAATCACTATAAGTTGAGAGAACTTTGGAAATATAATCTATCCACAGGGTTATACTGATATATTAAACAATATATATAGTATACTGAGATAACTCGTATACTTCTTATCCGCCATATAGTTTATATAGAGATAAAAGTAGAAGTATATCTAGGATACTTAAGTAGAAGAAGATATTTCTCACAATATACGACTCACAGCTTCGCTACGGAAGAATTATTGCTTTATCTCACATAATATTTAGGTACATTTACACCTAATAAAGATAGAGAGTAAAATACACAATACATATAGACTCATAGCAAGAAGGTCGGCATTACCCGATAACCAAGAGATTTTCAGCGAGAGGAAGCATCATTCTCTGAATCGATAGAAACACCAGGAGTTAGATACTGAACAAATCTGGGGGCAACTGAAGGAAGCAATTGTTAGTGGTGGTGCAAAAGAAGTATGTGGGGGTGCTAAAGTAGGAAGTAAGAATGGTTTAAAACAGACCGAATGGAGTGTGATGAATATTTTGGAAGACGGTTGGCTGAGTGGAAAGGACATAGAAAAGATATATCATTAAGGTTAATATCCAGAGACAAGGAACACGTTTGCTATGGTTGATGATGTTAAGCAATTATTTACCACACGAAGCATAACTCTCGAGTGAACACTTCATATAAATGAAAACACCTACTCTTGAGAATAACAATCATTATAATGGAGGGAACAAAGAACATACACCTCAGGAAAAGAGATTCGCCAACTCACCGTAGACATAACAAACAGGAGTTTGGAGTGGAGGCATTTTATGCAAACACGAGGTTTTTGCCCACGCGCGAGGGTAAACATAGAGTGAGGGACTAGGGCAAGGGTAGATAGGGAAGCTCTTCTGGAAGATGGGATACGCGAATCGATAATGAGTTTAAAATGGAGACTCGTATGATACATAAGGGGAATCTGATTCTTAAGGAATACTACCTCGCATATTAGCGAGCAATGGGTGGCTATCTATGTAATTTGCGAAAGATTATTTTATAGAGAGGAATTGGTAAGTGAGCAAGAGCGAGTGTAGCCGATAAGTAACAGCACTGTCGAGAATGTTTCCACGATCATTAGAGCAACAATCATTCTCAAGCACCATGCATTATGTAGTCAATTTGATGTATTCAGCATTATGTGTGTAAGCTGTACATCGCTGTAGTCGATGTTCATACTTTGATGTTCGACGAGAGTCAAGGGCAAAAAATAGTTATTTTGGAGCGGGTATTTGTCACGGTTACTAGTAAAGAGAGCGTTGGATTGTCACGTGTGTTTCCAATTAAAGTTGCCATCACACAAGATCCGCCAGACAAATCTTTACCAGTACTAGATATTTATTGGGTAGGCGTGGAGTGCGAAGAAGGAGATACGTGTGATACAGAAAGAAAAAAAGTTGAAGATGAGAGTACACACTCGTGGCAAGGTATGAGCACTCGGACATAAATTACTCTACTACGTGTGATTTCAAATAATATCATAGGAGACGGGCGAGGTGCGAATAAAGAGAGTCATCGGAGAACTCACTCTCGATATCGGGAGTGAGAGAGTTGATGTCAATAAAAAAGCCGCTTTTTTATGTCTGAAGGACGAGAGCCCGGTAAAGTTCCAATGAATGTTGATGAGGCAGAGAGTCATTGGGCGGGGAGAGTTTATCCGAAACATTATTAAGAAAATAAGATACACCTCATTTATTATAACACGAGTTAAAATGTGGAGATAAATGGGAGTATGATAATTGTATTCTTATATAATATGTCACAGGGTAACGCAAAGATTATATATTGAGTGATATAAAAACAAATTTGAAAAATGGTAGGGAGTTAAAGTAATAATGTCATGAGTGTTTTTTGACAGGTAATTATTCCATTTGTGAGCAATCCGCTCACACTAGGATAGTCTGTGGATCGCGTGGGTTACTCTGCACGCGTGGAAGGGACTCGGCCCTGGTATTGGTTTGAGTAAAGAAACTAAGTATTATATAAAAAAATATATTCGGCAGTTATAGGTAAGTTGGATAATGAGGTAATGTTGAGTGGATTCTTAAATCTTATATTTACAGTGAAACTAATATATGATTTAGAGAAAATGAGGTATTAAAGAAGAAATAATAATATTATTAATTTAGGTTAGGTATTATGGATTTACAACAGGCTGTTTTATATATGATTAGAGTTAAATAGAGGTAAGCTTTATGGGCAAGGTAATAGTATGAATATAGATATGATGGTGTTTAGTGAGTAGGTAGGGGTCTTTACTGAATTGAGAATCAAATAGATTATGTATGTAACTAATATTAGTATTGATTAAAATCGTTTGAAATTTTTATCAGACAGATAACAGATTAGCTTTTAGAGAATTTTATTTTGCAAAACGGCGTGAAATTAAAAAAAAAAAGAGTGGAAAAATTTCCCATCAGATTTTTAAAGGTTTTTTTTTTTTTAATTTTCACACATATTGTAGAAATAACTTTATTAAAATTTATTTAAAATATCAAACAGTTTGCAGTACTTAATTCATCTAAATATTTGAAAATCAATGGCCTAGCTATTCTGGTGGTTGTATTGCAATTTTTTTAGGAGTGTTTAGAAATAATAAAGTGTCAGATGGTAGATTGGGTATATAGAGCGTACATTAATTAGCGGAGGGAGAGCAGGGAGTCATATGTTAATTGATCCTCACTTGGCTATTCAATATAATACCATCACATCAAATAAATTGTAAAAAATTCAAGGCATACAATCTTCATTTTTATTTTTATTTGACGATGTCACCAGTGTTGAAAAAAAAGACAGTTAAAACAAATATAGAATAAAAGACAACAATTCACATATATTACTGGCATTTTACAGTAGATGCCACTCAGAACTTTACTTTTTGCCTCTTTCAGGAATCTAACGACGACACAACGAAGTTTTGCACTTAATTCTGCAAACTAAAAATCCTCTCAAACGCTTGCTTCTATTTACACTTTAGATGATTCTGGAGTTATTCCTCTTCGCTTCCCCCCCCCCCCTTCGAAATGTGTATGCCTAAAACAGTGTAAATCGTATTAAATATGCCATTTCAGCTCACATCTGCATTTAATACTAAGAGAGCGTATTTCCTGAAAAATAACCCCTGTGATTTTCAAACCATTGTGCTTTCGAGGCTTGCACCCTCCTCGATAAAATATTTCAATCTATGTCCTATCAACTTCAATCTTCCTTCCCGCTGGATCATACACTGATTCGGTCGTATATGCCTAAGAAGGAAAAATCTTATCAAAAACCCTCTTGATTTCATCTTAATCCGTTAACTTCCGTACCTTTCGATAATTTGAACTATCCTAACCAGGAAGATTTAGAAAGCATCTTAAATATTTTATTTTTTTTGATGATCGTAAGTACGATTCGCCAAGGAGCACTCTACTGGTGATCTCTTTTCCTTCTCTGGATTCTTGCTCTTGGTCTTCTTTCCTCTGCATTTTGGGTGTGAACCCTTTCGCTGTATGAGGTGGCAATATTGAAAGCCTTGATAAATTGGAACAAAGCTGTTATTTCTAAGCAATCTCTTTTTCGAGATCCGATTCTTTCTCTTTGATCTTCTGCAGGTGTTCTATAGCAGTTTGTTGTTAAAAATTCTACAATGACCTCTTAAATATAATTAAAAGATTGATGTTCCTTAGGATTCTGTTCTATCTCCAACTCTTTCTACTTTTCGTCATATGATCTTCTTTCTATCACTTCCACACCTATCTACTCCTGTGTCAACGATTTTCACCCTTCATTAGCTTTCTTTCATTTGGAAGACAATCATATCGACGATAAATTGTTCATGTAAGGAAGATAGCTTTGAAATAAAACAACCTTTCAACTTTCCAGATTTTAATTGAGGTTAAAGTACAACCGGTTAATTCAGCTCTTAAAAACTTAATTCCTTCATCTTACTACTCGATAATCTTCTCACAAATATAACATCATTTTCAAAAACACAAAGAATAAAAACCTCCATTGCCCTTAAGTATTTCGGTCTTCAATCTTTAAGTTCATGTTCAACTAAAAGGTTTTTATTTACTACTTAAAACATCAAATCAATAAGTTTTTTTCTTTTTAAATGGCAATTAAATGAAAAAATGGGAGAGGAACAATAAAACGTTTTAAATTTGATGTAGATCGAAAGAAAAGGAAGAATGAAAAGAAAAACAACTATCATCGGTATAACAAACGATAAGATCCTCTGAACGGATGATCTTGCAACTGAATATAATACACTGCAGAACTAAATTGTAAAGAAATTATGAAGTTAACGTTGCAGAATAGAAAGAATAAAGACTAAGCTGTTATATATCAATTTTGGAGACGGCTTAGATGATTAAATGGAATTTACCCAAAACATATTTTAATAATCAATCTTTCAAAATTTTATAACATTAGGTAAGTTTAAATTTAAGCAAAGCGGAAATTTTTCCCATTTTCATTCTCTCAAACATATCTTTATAATGCATTACATCTCGCACGAAAATTCTAAAGAATCTCAATTTTTTTCCATAAAACATCAATCTTCATCATGAGGGATTGGGGTTCGATAAAAAAATATTGAACATCAAGTACATTAAGGACAAATGGAGGTTTTAATCGTGTTTTTGAAGATAATGTTATAGTTGTGTAACTCTCCCCAGTCTCTTTCTGCTCGTCAGATTGTTACTTCACTTTCTTTATACTATCCCTAATAGAACGGACACTGTTCCTTTGAACTCTCCGGTCGCATACTTCCTCCAGTGAGAAGGACTCGAGAGTCACGCCTTACTACTCAATTCATCCTTTCTCTAACCAACTCTCTGACCCCAGACGTAATCGCTATGCTCAATCTAACTTGTACTTCACTTGTAAAGTCTGGAACACACTTCCGTTATATATTTTTCCAAATACCCTTGAATTGCACGCTTTTTAAATGCTGTGTGTGTCGGGGCATATCGACCTTTGAACTAGATCCGGATTGGGAATCACTCGTTACTGTGGTGGAATTTGGTAGGCCTCTGGCCTTTGCCCACAATTTCTCTAATAAGCAGAAATTAATGATCAGACTCGGCTTCAATACGAGTAATATATAATAATATATCCAGTATATTGTTGTAATATATTTCCGAATAATTATATAAGACTTCAATTCATTTATATAAGGGCTTCACACTGTTAGCGCCGTGGTCAATCGGTAGAACGACAAACTCGGAAGGTAAGGGCCCGGGACATGATCCCTCGTAGTAATCCTAGGTACCAATTACCTAGAGAAGTTTCCCTTCTATAATAGGGCTATGCTCGTGAGGTGCAAACTTTTTAATAAAATAAAAGATAATAAATATATTTAGAAGACTATATCAAGTGAAAATTTTCAGACCTTTTTAAAAATAATAGATAATTCTATATTCTCTCAAATTACGTATTATTAAAAGAAGATAATAACAGCTGGAGTTTAATATTCTTATATTAATAATTAATGCTAAATATTACTAAGTCTAGCGTAGATTTACTTGAATTTTGGTGATAAGTATGGATAATAATATAATATACAGATAATTTCTTTGATTCAATTTAGATATTTATATAATAAGATGTTAAATTGAAATAAGTATGTAAATAAGTAAATTTATTTGCTGTTTGTTTGAAGAGAAGTCAATAAAACTTTTTGAAAAAATTTTGAAGAGATCGATAAGTGTTGGATCAAATATAAAGCAGATAGAGGGGGAAGAAGATGAATCGGAGAATGTTGTATTTTCAAAGAAAATTGCCCACAAGAAAGAAGACAAATATTGTCTCAGAGAATCTCAAAGGAGGGAAATACGAAACAAAAAATATAAAAAAAAAAAAAAAAAAAAAAAAAAAAAAAAAAAAAAAAAAAAAAAAAAAAAAAAAATTACTATAAGACAATCAGATCTAGCTTCATTATGTGAAATATTTTATTTTAAATATGAAATAAAATAAAATAAATAAATAAATAGAGAAAAACAATTGAAGACCAAAATAAAATTATGAAAATTTGAAGTAAGAACAAAAAAAATATATTTAAAATGTTTTAATAATAATTGCTCAATTAATTAAAAAGTTTGAAGCAGTAAAATATTGCAAGATGTGAGACCATGACATTAATTTCAAATAATAATAATAACTAATAATATAATAATAATAATAATAATAATAATAATAATAATAATAATAATAATAATAATAATAATAATAATAATAATAATAATAATAATAATTAATAATAATAATCAATAATTATCAATAAAATAATATATAATAATAAATTAATAATAATAATATTGTAAAGAATCATCTTTAATAGGGCAAAAATTCCAAGTCAATGTCATTGTGTTGAAACGTGAAAAGGTAAAGTAGAATGAATAATGAGAAAAAAAACCATTTTCATTAAAATTTTGTTTGTGTTAAGTTACAGAACCATACAAACTATTTTATTACACATAAAAACATTGCCGGTTTTATGTGCGCCATTCTGTATATATATATATATAATATCTATATATATATATATATATATATATATAGTATAATAATATATAATATATATATTGTAATATATTATATATATATATATTATAATATCTATATTATATATATATCTATAATATATATATATATATGTCAGGTGTGTGTGATTTAATTTTTATATTCGACAATCATTTCAGCGTATCCTGCAAGTTGAGAATTTGATTTGAGGAATCCGAATAAGTTTTGAATAAAAATATTAATCTTTTTGATGCAGCAAATTTTGAATGGTTTCATGCCAGAGAGCAAGTGCTTAGTGGAAAAAGGTGAGGTGGTTGATTGTTAATGGTGCTTGCAGTCAAGAAAGAAGAATAGTATTAGCTTCTATTTGCCGATATTTTATAAACGTAAGATAATAACCAAGAACTATAATAAAGAAAATATAATAATAATAAATTAATAATAATAATAATAATAATAATAATAATAATAATAATAATAATAATAATAATAATAATAATAATAATAATAATAATAATAATAATAATAATAATTAATGATAATAATAGTAGTAGTATAGTAGTAATAATAATAATAATAATAATAATAATAAAGTATTCACATGCTCGCATTGTGCCAAAAAGTTTGAGCCTAGATATTTTGCAGTTTATTTACTTAGGCTGCAATCAGAACTAAACTTTGTAATTCTAAGCTAAATAATACATTGAATCAATGTTAAAGCAGCAACTAAATCTAAATGACTGTGTGAGAACGAACACCTTAAGAATTACAATTAATTTTAATAATTTATAATAAAAGAAAATTATTCAATGAAGGAGGTAAAAGAATTTTTTAGTATTTTCCTCAATATAACAGTTTTGTGTTAATATACGAGGCGGGAAGAAAAAAGAAAAAAATCAAAGAATATAAAATTGAGTTGAATATAGAAATTTTTGGAATGGATAGAAATTAGGATGAAGATAAGGTAGATAGAATTTAGGAGGAAGATAAGGTAGATAGAATTTAGGAAGAATATAAAGTTGACAGAAATTAGGAAGAAAATAAGGTAAAGTTAAAGAAAGGCCAACAGAAGTTAAAACTATTTCGCTTCCGATAATGAAGCTATTTCGATATTTATTCAATTTTATATATTATTTTTGTGCATATTTTTATTATATAATTAAATACGCAATTAATAAAATTATTATTTATGTTGATGATAAAAGTAATAAATCAGCAACCAATGACGTAAACATCTATAGTTATATAGGATTTTTAGGTGATCATTCATTGATAAAGAAATTTGATTGTGAATTGTTGTTTCATAAATCAGTAATAATGGGTATGCTTAATTTAAATAAACAAATGTAGCTAAATTCAGAGAGTTCAAAGCAGATGATTTTAGTAATCTACTGGTTAATGTTACTTAATTAAATGGATTCCTGCGAATGGTAATGGAAGAGAAAACTTGAAACATGTAAATGAGAATTTATATCTAAACATCAAAGAAATGAGAATTTTTTACCTAAAATGTAACAAATAGATAATGGCTATATTATTTATGGAGATTAGTTATAACTTATGATTCATTAAAACTAAAATTGCGACATAGGACAAGAATATAATGACTAAAACATTAGTGATAGCATAACTTTTATTCTAAAGGAACAAATTATATACGATTGTAAATGCAGATTTATAGCTAAGAAAAGAATTGGCCCAAAAAGGAAGAAATAAGACAGAATTAAGTGTTTTGATTTAGAATGATATTTATAAGACTTTCATTTTCCATAATGTCTAAAACTCAAATCAAATATATACTGCTCTAAAGTCTTTGGATTATATTGCTGTTTTTGTTTTGATAGGGCAAAAGTTGAAAAACATAAACACCAAAGAAATGATCTTTAAACATATTTTGAGAATGCTATTGTACAACTTATTAATAATTATTGTTAACTTAGAGTTAATCAATAGTAATAACGACAATATGTATTTAAACTTTTCATGTACATTTTATAGAAGTTACAAAGCCTTTCCTCTGATTTAATGCAATGCCCGTTTGCGCGAACTAATACAGCAAACAGCGAATATAAAATTAATACGATAATGTAATGAAAAATAGTAATCATAAAAAAACGAAACAAGAAATAAGATCAGGTAAATATTAATTTGCGCTATCGACCTTGTCACGCTGTTGAAATCGTGTCAGTGGATTATCAAATTTTTTGAACATGTTTATGACATTCACCGCCATGTATTCAAAGTCTATAAAATCTGTTCTCTTTGCTAACCCATAGCCCTTCTGTCAAAAACTTCAAACGTGTATTTTCTCTTACAAAGAGTTAGTACATTACAGCATAGAACAAAGAGCTAATGATGGAAATATAATATTTTGTTATAATATAATTAACCATATTAAAGAAAACTGGTAAGTCAATCTCTTATATAAATATATATAATACAAAGCGTACCAGCATTATTTAAATTTCTTTGATACTGAACGTTCATTGGTCATTGATTGAGTCGACTGGTTTTACATTAAGTCTGCAAAATACGTTTTAAATTGGGAAGGGAAAAAACAGAATTTGACAAAGCTTTGAAAAAAAATAGTTTTCTCAAATAATTATCATTAAGTTATTTCCGATCTTTTTCAAGTTGTCAATATGCTAGCTATTTTCCCTTCCAAATTCTTAAACTTTTTTTCATACCTTTGTAAAATCAGTCAACTCAATATCCAATCAACTTTAGTATCAAAGAATTTTTGATACTGCTCCGGCTTAACAATTTTATATAGAATTTCTTAAGTAAGATTAAAATTGTTATCTTTATCTTTAATGTAATTAATTATTATCATTAGTATAATTCCCATATGCTTGTTACCCTTGACGCTATGGCTAATAAAGCTCTAATATAATGTAAATTAGTAACACTTTTGATTAAGGTGTCTTAAGGTAAATCGTGGACTTAGTAAAACGAGAGATTTGTTGACGTCAGCATACCTGGTGAAAGATGTTACCAAGTAATATTTCACATACAACAGAAACATCTCACATG
>JABUQX010016702.1:22500-25000 GCA_015478945.1 Trachelipus rathkii | reverse complement strand
TCAATCACTTTCCGAGTCAAATGGATCATTCCAAACATGAACTTCTTGGTCAATCACTTCCCGAGTCAAATGAATCAATCCAAACATGAACTTCTTGGTTTCTGATGAAGTATTTTCTCAAATCTGATGAGATGTTTTCACTTCTATTTACCTACTGTGATCTTCAGTTCTTAAATAATGGACATGGTTCAACAATTTACTCCTTTCGGAAAAGGCGAAGATGAAAAATATTATACTTCCGAATTTTATCTCCCTAGAAGAAATCTCTTTTCCATTCAAAATAAGTCCACACATACACGCACAAATATATATATATTATATAATATATATATATATATTTATATTAAAAAAAAAATATATAAATATATATATATATATATATATATATATATATATATATATATATATATATATATATATATATATATATATATATATTATACACAAAATGTTATCTACAGTATATATATATAATATATATATATATATCATATATATAATATATATATATATATATATATATATATATATATATATATATATATTATATCATATGTATATATATTATATATATATATATATATATATATATAGTAATATATATATATATATATGGTGCTAGCCCAAAAGTCTTTTGAGGAGTTTGAGACTGTAAAACAAAATGTTGCTCGATCTACGCTCCTAGTTTCCAAAACGTTTCGCCCTTCGAAGTAAGTTCCATTGAGGATCTATACAGCAATCCTAGCGTTCTTCCATGATTTCATGCATTTCTGTAAATTCTCAAGGCGAGTGAGTTGAAAGCCTATTGTAATACTGGCCTGGGTTCTACTCACATCGTTTTAAAACAGACGGGGCCATTTTCACTACAATTTTAATTTTTGGGAATAGGAAAAGTTAAGGGGCAAGGTCAGGGGAATAGGGGTAATGTGTGAAAACACTATAATATTTTGGAAGCGTGGAATTGTCGAACAGCGATTGATATGTGAACTATTGTCCTTACACTTGTCTGGACGTTTTGTGCCCAATGGGCCTCCTCCTATCAAGAATACTTTAAAAAAATAAAAACCTTCACATTAAAAGCTTGAAATCGTGGACAGTTTTGAGACGAGGGGGTAAGAATTTCTTGTGAACAATCCCGTGAATGTCGAAACAAGCGATCAAGAAGGACGACATTGCCAGGAAAATTTGGCGATTTCCACTGCGACGACTGCTGTTTAGTCTCAGGATCAATTAACCGTAAGCAAGATTTTTTCACCATTTATGGTATTAGAATATCTCCGACTTAGTTGTTTTGAGTTCCGTTACAGACAGAAAGCACGATCGAGCCTTTTTATTCCAGATGCTCAGCAGGATTGGCCACAAAAATGTTCGCAGAAATGCCGTTTTCAAGTTCAAAAAACTTCTGAGAAAATGAGTTGGAAGCTGTCCATATGACCTGTCCTACTATCTCAAAAACAATCGTGGATAGTTCGGCCTACAATATGCCAAGGATTAACATTGCGAACATCTTGCAATGGTCTCAGTTTTGTAATTGTTAGGTTCCTTTTTTTTCTGAAATGCTAATTGTCACGACAGAATTTTTCGTTCCGTCCATGAAGCTTTTGTACCATAACTATTTTTTGGATCTTGCCCATGGACATTTTCTCCGTTTCTCGGAAAGACTTCGCTGTAATATACGAATGGGTTTTTCAACCAGATTTTCTAAGTTTGAAACACAATTTAATGCGGATAATGTGCTCGTTAAAATCCATTATATCGTGAAAAAAAGCCAAATAATAAACCCCGACCCCTCTTTTTTTTTCCTTCTTCTTTCTCTCTTGACACTTGCAAACCTGTTTGAAAATTGACAATGTGAAAGTGGTTCCCATATGCAAAGCCCGTTTCTTGTGAAATTCAATTTGGAATGCTGAGTAATCTTTAGAGTTCCTTTGGTGATTGTAGAAAAAATCAATGAGTCCCCGTTCATTTACTATTCCGACTGCAATAATTGTGAATAAGTTGGGGGTGTCATGATGAAACTATTAATTTTAAGAGACGGCCCTTAACCAGTCTCAGGATGGGGAGCAATGAAAGTGCCTATTTAAGTAATCAAAAAAATACTTTTTGACCGCAGTGTTTCCTTGTGGCTATGTGTTTGGGTCAGAGTGGCTAATTAACACTTTTGACAGAAGATAAACTGAGGTTATTTGTTATAAAAACAATCACATGTTGAGAAATTTTAATATTTGTAAATCTTTCAGTTGAACTTGGAACAAACTTTAACTAAATTAATATTTTTTTAAGATACCTGAAAATACAAAGCTCAGAATATCAGGCTCCTTCAATTTGAATTTGGTATATTTATATTATATCCCTCCCTCCGCTTTTTAATTTTTTTTCCTTTTCGTTCGTAATAGGGTAGGTCAATTTTGTTTTCAGGGTTTTTGGGTTTTCTTGCGTCGCTGTCTGGTCCTTTAGCCATTCTGGCTACCGTTAACTCTGCTTTCAGTTGATTTCCATT
>JABUQX010016702.1:0-10000 GCA_015478945.1 Trachelipus rathkii | reverse complement strand
GACAGAGGGCCTCGTTAGGCTGAAAGCTAATGTGAATAGACTCTACTAAATACATCATAGTAACCTTCGAACAAATGCACATGCCCATGCCCATGCCAATGCCCATGCCCATGCCCATGCCCATGCCCATGCCCATGCCCATGCCCATGCCCATGCCCATGCCCATGCCCATGCCCATGCCCATGCCCATGCCCATGCCCATGACCATGCCCATGCCCATGCCCATGCCCATGCCCATACCCATGCCCATGCCGTTGCCCATGCCCATGCCCATGCCAATGCCCATGCAAAATTAATCCCAAAACTTTCTAATATCAAGCGACGCGTTGCATCATCGCTTTAATTATTTAATATTTAGATTTATAAATTTAGTTATTAATGTAACACATCTGACAGAGGGCCTCGTTAGGCTGAAAGCTAATGTGAATAGACTCTACTAAATAAATTAGTACAATATTTTAAAAATTTAAAAGGATCTTAAAACCCTTCCTTTAGTTCATTTTTTACCTTAAAAATATTTACCATTATAAATATTGTAAAGCCTCTTAAGTATTTTAATTTATATATATGTATATATATATATATATATAAATTAATATATATATATATTTCTATATAAATATATAAGATATATATATATATATATATATATATATATATATAAGAAATATATATATATATATATATATATATATATATATAAGTATATATATATATCAAAGTGGCGACCGTGAACCGAAAAAACATGATATTATATATATATAAGTATATATATATATATATATATATATATATATATATATATATATATATATATATTATATATATATATATATATATATATATATATATATATATATATATGAGAACCAACCTGCTGAAAGAATGGAAACTATAATGCTCTTAAGTTTGAATTATTTATTAATGAAGTATTAAGCCTGCCGATTTATGGAGTGCTGTTTGCTCGTTTTGGGATTTTGTAATTGTAAGTGATTTTACCATTTCTTATTTGCACTCGTAACTCTCGTTTAAAGTGAAGAAACTTTTAAATTTAAGTAATTACGTAATTAATAAATTCCTCAGGTGTAAACTTTTAGTTTAACAGACAATGTATGAGGATCGGTTTTATAAACTTGTGATGAAAACAAACTAACTTATTTGTGTTAGTAAGATTTATTTTACGATATAAGTTAATCATCTAATTCTTTGTCTCGAACAATGCCTGGTTATAGCCAGAAAAATATTGGGATTACCAACCTTTTTTTTGGGTTGGCAGTAGTGAAATTTTATTGGAGTGAAAATAACTTTTATTTATTTTTATTATTGCATTCTCCTCTGAATTAATGAACTAGATGCTGAATATTAATGTGCTCTTTTCTTTTTTTAACTGAGTTTGATAATATAATTTAGCACCTTGACTCCGTGGATGTCTTTTAAAGAAGAAACTTTGCCTCCAATTCCTCGTGTCCTGCATTTTCGTAGCGAAGGTGTTTATGATTTCCTGCTGTTGTATAAAGGTTGTAACATTTTTTTAAAGATTTAATCGATTTATTTAATTTAATGTATGACCTAAGAATAGGGTAAATATGTATATCGTGTTCGAAAATTAAAGGTTTATTATACTATTTGAAAATTGCTAAGTTTACACAGAAAAGGTTATTAAAAGATTGTGACTGATTGCCGATGACAGTTGAATCCGGCAACAATACCACTATATCATTTTCTTTTTCAGTATTCATTTTTTCATATTTGCACTAACATTAACAACACCACCACATTTCACCTATGGTTATAATCTAAGAATCACTCCTCACTTCTCAAGCTATATATAAACACCTAATAAGCAACAGATGCCAATATTAAAATTAACTATGTTTTGGCCTTTCCAGCATTTCACCAAGATTTGTATTACCAAAATTTAAGAGCCAAAATTATTAAAATTTAAAACTAAAATTATTAGCAAAAATATAGAAAATTTTAGTGCAGAACTTATATATATATATATATATATATATATATATATATATATATATATATATATATATATATATATATATATATATATATATATATATATATATATATATTTATATTTTTATATATATATATATATATATATATATATATATATATATATATATATATATATATATATATATATATATATATATATATATATATATAGTTATATATATATATATATATATATGTTATATATATATATTTAAATATATATATATATATATATATATATATATATATATATATATATATATATATATATATATATATATATATATATATATATATATATATATATATATATATATATATATATATATATATATATATATATATATATATATATATTAATATTTTTTTTATTTAATTTTAAAAAAAAAATTTTCTTTATTTTGTTTCACATATTTATTGCATAGGGGCGCCAAATTTGGAAGGAGTTATTTTATGAAATGAGAGGAGGCTTTGTGGAAAAATCCTCAAAATAGACAAAATAAGAATAAGGTTTCTTTTACGTTGCCATGACAACCAGTGTTTTGAAAGCATTATAATTATGCTTTCTTGGAGGCACAAATCGAAATTCCTCCAGTCAATGATCCTTATGAAAAATAATGTTTCGCAAGAGAATAAATGATCTTAATGTAAAATTAGCGTTCTTGTATAACATTTTAAACATTATTTTAATAGTAATAAATAGTAATTTGAATTATTTTATTACATTAGTTGCTTTTATTTTTTTTAGAGGAGGCCCGGCCTCCTGTGCTTCCTCTGTAAAACAGCTCCTGATATATAGGCATATATGTGGTAGTATATATATATATATATATAGAAAGGTATATATATATATATTATATATATATTATTATTATTACTATTATATTGTATATATATATATATATATTATATTAAGTTATATATATATATATATATATATATATATATATATATATATATATTATATATATATGTGTATATATATGTTATATATATATATATATATATATATATATATATATATATATATATATATATATATTTTAAATATATGTATATATATATATATATATATATATATATATATAGATGAAAAAAATTAGTATATATATATATATATATATATATATATATATATATATATATATATATATATATATATATATATATATATATATATATATATTTATATATATATATATATATATATATATATATATATATATATATATATATATATATATATATATATATATATATATATATATATATATAATATATCAGAGGTGGGCGCGCAAATTTTAAACTTTAGAGCGCAAACGCAAAAGCGCAAAATGGAAAAACTTAGTCCGCAAGCGCAAAAGCGCACAATTTTTCAAAAAAATTAGTCCGCATGCGCAAAGCGCACATGTCCGCAAATCAAATTTTTTTTTAAAAGCACAAATTTAGGAGCGCAAAAAAAATATAAAAAATAAAGCGCAAGTATTTAAAGATGAATTATTTTTAAATTTTATTTGAAAGATGCAAATATATATAACAAAAAATGAGAAAGATTTTAATCTTATTCAATTATTCAGATCTTCCCCTCGTAGTTTCCCATTCGGTTTCTGGAATACGAGATATTTTTCATAAATTTTTCAAAATTGCTGGATGCCATGGCTGCCCTCTTTGCTCTTAGAATCTCAGAGTCTTGACTAAACAACCTTTCCACGGCCGCTGAGCTGGGTAATGGGGTATTATACTTAATAAACAAGTCCACCCAGACCTCCTGGTATTCACACGGAAACAGGTTCCTAGTGAGAGGGGTACTGTGGTGAACATTTACTGCAGACCAGCTATCCAAGATTTGTCCCAACTTCTCCTCCAGAGGTGTCTGCTGGATATATGAGCCCTTCAGTTTCTGAAATATTTAGAAATGGTATCAAGAACTCAAATCTTTTTTAAGTTTCATTTGAACATTTATTATGTCAGTGTATATATATATATATATATATATATATATATATATATATATATATATATATATATATATAAAAAAAAATATATATATATATATATATATATATATATATATATATATATATATATATATATATATATATATATATATATATATATATATATATAAACTGTAGGAATTTTATTACATACATTACATTACATATATATATAAGAGCAGAAGGAGCATAGCAAAGAAAGATATATATATATATATATATATATATATATATATATATATATATATATATATATATATATATATATATATATATAATACAAGAGATGCTTAAAGTTTGTTCCAAATTATAAAAATAACTCACCATAAATGGGTCACTTTCAGACTCAGTCCCATCACCTTCGGTGACTTAATATGGAGAGGAGTAAGATTCGGATGCAATATTATGCACTTTTATTTCCTCCAGTATCCTGGTCTTGGCAGCTTGGTACTTCCCCTCATTTAACCTACGTACCACTCCGAGTTTGAAGTGAGGATGCAGGGCTGTTGCCATAAGCAAATCAAAATCATCAAAGATACTGCTGAACCTCGGTTCAAAGTCTTTCTTTCCTTTTTGCCTCTTTGGTTGCTTTTTAGCACTAGTTGACTAAGTTTCTTGGCAGCATATTTAAATTTTTTCACTCTCGTTGCATTTCTCGCTGGATCTTTGTCCTTTTGATGAGGAAAAAGATTGTATGGGACTCCCCCTGTACGCATTCTTCTTCCTGCAACATATGAAGCCTAACAGCAATAGGTTTCATGTTCGATGTAATTCGCAATTACCTCCCACTACCTTTTAAATACTGGAAGGAAAGGCTCCATACAAATAAGTTGTTGATTTGTGTCATGTGGCCATCAAGTGTTAAGCAGGTTTTTATAGAATAGTATAGGGAGTTCCAGTGAGTAGCACTTGGTGTTTTAAGTTTTGTTCCCAACTCCTTAATTCTCGCAGCAGTTGTAGTTTTCCTGTTTTTGGCATTCCACAGTTCCTGTGCTTTTGTAAGTGTCTTATTAAATGGATCCTTGGCACCAGAGGACCAGCGAGGAACATTTGAAACATCCTTAGTAGCCAAGATATTTAATGTGTAGGAAATGCAACGGCGATGTTTAGTTAGGCTAAGTGCATCATGTTCTTTTAGCAGATTTTCGCTGGAGAGTAAGGTTTGCCCGCAGAACCTCTGGGTCACTAATTTGCTCCCATCTTTCACAAGTGTAACCACATCTCATTTCTGCAATCGGTACCAGTTCTTTCTTCTTCGCCAACCGTTTCTGTAATAGAGCATTCACCAGAAAGACTGCACACAGAATTTGCACTGGCATTCGTTTTAATGCAGAGACAACTTTGTTGATAAATTTTTTTAATTTAGTTGTTTCCTTTGTCAATTTGAGTTATAATTTTTTTTTGCATTACGTTATTATTTCACTTTTTTTTTTTTTGCTGTGAACTTCTTATGCTCAATAATCACTCAAATTCGTTGATGAACATCCACAATATTGTTGACTAGACTGTGCTGGGTCTGAGAAACAGATATTTCTGCTGCCATGACAGCCTTCTCTCTCTCTCTTCAAAGTATTCAAATTAATCCAGTGAACCGTCATCCCCAGAAAACTCCTGTTTGTTGTTCCCAGTCCAGCTGTCTGCGGTTGTGGCTACATAACTGACCTTACTGATAATGTTGGTTAAATCAGCCTTCCCTATTATGCATATGACATCAAGATCCCTCATCACTTTTCTTCTGGAAGGGAGGTGGAAATCAGAGTTCAGGTAGGACAGGAATTCGACAAAGAACTCAGACTCCACAATGTGAATAGGCCCAATGTCATGTAGCAGAAATCTAGAAGCAAAAATATTTGATGAGAAATGATATTAATGACAAATGAAACTTGGTATTTCAAATTCAAAAATTTTTTTGTATGGACTGTATTCTGTTAGTTTTTTAGCCTGTTAGTTGTGACACCACTTATAGTTAACCTGTACTTAAAATAAAACACTTACTTATAAAGCAACTCAAGAGCTCTATTCTGCTTAAATATTTTCGACATAGACTGGAGAATGATGGTCTGACGCTTTTTGCTGGGTGTCTCACTGTCTGTTGAGCAGCTCCGGCCCCGCTTTGACCCTCCTTCAATTGCAGTACACAGCTCCTTGAGCAAAGAAGGATGTTTCTAAAAAAGTTACAAAACTAAAATCCTTATTCATGTAAATAAAATATGTGAAATATTTAATGGTTGAATTTTAAAATTAAAAAGAAATAAAATTCAAATAAAAAGTATCGGTGTAAGTTACTTACGATCAAGTAGTGCAATTTCAAGCTATGTGTTGATTTAATGTCAAAGCTGAAGGTTTTTTTTACATTGGGAGCATTCAATCTTTCCCTTGTACATTACTCTATTGCCCTCAATATACTTCTTCTTGCTCTTGACAGACCCAAAGTACTTGATAAGATGGGGCCATAGGTGCTCCAAGTCATCTTGGCTGCTTTTTTCATGGGAAGTACAGGCAGCATCACATTCAATAATTTCAAGAGTTACACTTCGACGACTTTCACCGTTTGCAATTCTTTTTCCCTTTAAGCACTTATTCATATCTGTTTTATCTCAATTTAAACACAAAAGCACTAAAAAGGTTTAATCGCTAATCACAAGTAACCAATAAACTTAGTAAATTGTCACACACACACACACACACACACACACACACACACACACACACACACACACACACACAATAATACACACACACACACACACACACTCACAATAATAATAATAATAATAATAATAATAATAATAATAATAAAATTATTATTATTATTATTATTATTATTATTATTATTATTATTATTATTATTATTATTATTATTATTATTATTATTATTATTATTATTATTATTATTATTATTATTATTATTATTATTATTATTATTAGTATTATTATTATTATTATTATTATTATTATTATTATTATTATTATTATTATTAGTATTATTAGTATTATTAGTATTATTATTATTATTATTATTATTATTATTATTATTATTATTATTATTATTATTATTATTATTATTATTATTATTATTATTATTATTATTATTATTATTATTATTATTATTATTATTATTATTATTAATATATATATATATATATATATATATATATATATATATATATAAATATTTATATATAAAGAAAGAAGATATATATATATATATATATATATATATAAATATTTATATAAATATTTTTCTATATATTATATGGGTGTATGGTGTATATATATATATATATATATATATATATATATACGGTATATATATATATATATATATATATATATATATAGCAGATAGTTATAGTATATATATATATATATATATATATATATATAAAGTATATATATATATATATATATAAGCGCAAAATATTAACATAGAGCGCAAACGCAAATTATTTAGATAGAGCACAAATTTGCGCTTTTGCGCTCTTAAAAAAGTTGATGAGCGCAAATGCAAAAGCGCACATTTTTAGAAATTTCGCGCAAACGCAAAAGCGCACATGTTTTACCTAAAGCGCAAATTGCGCTTTTGCGCTTTCATTTGCGCTTATGCCTTTACCTTATATATATATGCAGTAAGAGCAGTAAAGGTGGTATGGTATATATATATATATATATATATATATATATATATATATATATATATATATATATATATATATATATAAGTGTTGGGTCAGAGCACCGGATTTTTGCGCACCGCACCGCTCCGCACCGGGAGTAAGGCTGGTCGCGCAATCAGCACCGCACCGCACCACCTCGTCATCTTACCGCACCGCACCACACCGCACCGGAATTTTCCGCACCGCACCTCACCGCACCGCACCGAGAAAGCGAACCCCAGCGCACCGCACCGCACCGCACCAAAATTTGCGCACCACGCACCGCACCGCACCGGATATATATGTTATATATATATATAAATATATATATATATAAGTAGCATATATATATATATATGCGATATATATATATATATATATATATATATATATATATATATGGGAGGGAAGTAGCGCTCCCGAAGAGATGAGATTACCCACCATTGGGCATATATGGAGTCTTAGAGTACATTCATGGCACTCCAGTGCCCAATTGTTCTTTCCTTTTGCGCTCATATCCACATTTTTCTTACATTGGAGCAAGCTCTTAATTATCACACACAATAAAATACAATTACAGACAACACTTACCTTTTAAAAAGAAAATAAAAAATGTGAAAAAATGGCAGCCACGCGATTAGTCTCGGATAACCCTTTAAGGGTGGCTTCCAAAAATAACCCTTTATCCACCCTACTCTCATCACCATTAAAGGCCATTGACAGCCTCCGGTGATGAAGTTGGTGCCGTCACGGAATTGCATGCCTGTTTTGATGTACGGTCTCCTTTCTTCATAAATTTCTGCAACCTTCTCGGTTTTAAATCTAATTTTCATTTTGTTGAACATCACCTCTCCTCCTCTAAACCTCATCTCTTATTCTTAACCGAAACTTAGGTTTTTGAGCGTTCTGACTTCAAACTCTACTCTGTTGACTCTTACTTTCTCTTTCAATTTTCAGCCGAAGGCAGTTGTGTCAATGTTTACAATGCTGTTGTTTGTTCCCGTTTCTTTGATTCTTAACCGAAACTTAGGTGTTCGAGCTTTCTGACTTCAAACTCTACTGTGTTGACTTCTACTATCTCTTACTTCAATTTTCAGCCAAAGGCCGTTGTTGTGCCAATGTGTGCAAAGATGTTTGCTCCCGTGTCATTGATTTGGAGTTTTCCAAATATTCTAGCTAATGGCTCAAGCTAGCCTGTCAATCTACCACTAATTTCATCTGTTCTGTATATCTGTCTCCTAACTCAACTGACTATCCTAAACTCTTCGACTACTTAGGCTCCAAATTAGAACACATTCTCTCTCTTCACATTTCTCTGAAATCATCATTCTTGGTGATTTCAACGTTCACCTCGGCCAATTGCTTTCCTCTAAATCTCAAGATACAATTGGTGAACTTGCTACCACTTTTCAATCCATAATGACCTCGAGGAGTTAGTGCAGCTCCCTACCCGTATCTCTGATCATCTTTGAGATGAACCCAACATTCTAGACCTTTTCCTAATGTCTAATTCTTTCCTCCTCTGGGTTCCTCCGATCACTCTCATATCTTTTTTCTGTTCTATCTCTCCAAGTCTTTTGCAGGAAAGACCCCACCTACTGCGAGAAAACGTTTTTGGCACTTCGATGCTTCTTTGATTTCCCATGGAATGACTACAGCTTCCGTGGAAAGGGTCCCTCGGAGTGTGCAAAGTGCGAACTAATTCTCTCTGGCATGGAGTCGTGCACCCTATGATCTTTACCTTCAACTAAACCTAGAAAACCTTGGTTTAGCTCTGCTTGTTCTAGTGCTATTAGCCACAGGGACGCTGCCTTTAGGAATTACTCTCATCTTCAAATTACAGAAACCTTTGCAACTTATGTTTCATCCCAAAATCGTGCAAAATTTATTCTCATGACACCTAAAAAATTCTTTTCTCAGTAGAAAATGCAATAATCTTACTGGCTCCTCTTCCTCACGTCCTTTCTGACATTTTTCAAAAAATATGTTAACTCTTAGATTTGCTTCTTCCTCTTGCCCTCCTTTAGTATCGACAGCACAAATGCCATTTAACCTTCCACTAAAGTTGAACTCTTTGCTCAAACATTTACTTCTAATTCCACCTTAAACAATTCCAGTGCTATTCTTTCTTCTCCACCTCCCTCCAACATATTTATGCTAATATTGTAATTTTTTTTTTAAAGGTTGTATTTCTGCTTATATATATATATATATATATATATATATATATATATATATATTATATGAATGGCGGCACGAAAAACGCGAAAGTGTTTCACGATAAATGCGAAACGGTTAAACACCCAAAATCTGACTGGAACGGGAAGTACAATG
>JABUQX010016701.1:30000-32500 GCA_015478945.1 Trachelipus rathkii | reverse complement strand
TTTTTATATTTTCGATTTTAATGTATTAAAATAAAAAAAGGGTAAAAATTTGTAAACATAATATTTAGATGTAAAAATATATGTTTGTTTGTTATTTCAACTTGAAGGTAAATTTATTGGCAAATAAACATGAATTGAAAAATGATATAAATAAAAAAAAAAGAAATAATCGTAGATCCAGAAAATCAAAATCCCTTTAAGAAGTAGCTTTAACCTAAAAACCTGACAACAAGAAGTTAGTTTCCAAAAAGAAAACTACTAGGGATGCCCGATATCTAAAAAATATCGATAAATCGATATTTCGATATTTTAAAAAATATCATATTATCGCCTTCGATATTATCGCCAGGAAAATATCGATATTCGATATATTATAACTATATTTGATAATATATAATCCGATATACTATATATATATTATTATATATATATATATATAATATATAATAATATATAATATATATATATATATATATATATTATATAATATATATATATATATACTATATATAATTATATATATATATATATATAATATATATATATATCATCCAGATTAGCGACGCACATAGTTTAAAAACAACGATAGCAACACTAGAATATGAATACATTTTTGGAATCAGGGCAAATTTCAGTTATGAAAAGTACAAAATAAATATGGGAATAACATAAATAAAAATAAAAAAATAATTAACAAATTTAGAGATGTAACGATTTTTTTTATTTACAACCGCAGAAATGAGTTGAATAGATATGACAATTCTCAAAACACAAGACAGTTGCTTAGGATTTACAAGTGATTCGTGTTTACACTACTCAACCCACCACCAACCACCCCACTTATTATATATAAATATAATAATATAATATACTCACAGACATACCCTATAATAGGCTAGGACTCTATTCCCAAACATCCCCGACAACGTTCTTTGCTAATGTTAGGTACCTATATATACTATATATATACTAATATATTATATAATAGTATGAGATATTAGTATCAGCTATATAATAGCTATATATAACATATTAATATATAATATATATATTATATATGTATACATATATACAAATAATTATATATATATTAGTGTGTGTGTTATTGATAAAAAAAAATTATCCGATCTCCCGTTCCGTTTGGCCGTTAAGGTAACTTGTCCAATATATAGTATATATATATATATATATATTATATAAATATATATTATAATATATATATATATATATATATATAATAATATATATATATATAATATAAATAATATATATATATATATTATATATTAGTATTATATATATATATATTAAGTATATATATTATATAATATATATATACAAAAAATATATATATATATATTATATATATATATATATATATATATAATATATAATATATATATATATAAATATATAATATATATATATATAAATATTATATAATATATATATATATATATATATAATATATATATATATAGACTCACTCAAGAGAGAAAAGCTTTAATTTAAAATATGAAGCAGACGTATGTACAGGAGAAAAAGTGATATTTGAGGAAATGGAAAAAAGATCTTCACTCTTCAGGTCTTCCAACTTTCCAGTTTCCCAACTCCAAGAGGTTGAAGACTGAAGTTTTGCTAGAAAGCGTTGATGTGATCTTTGATGAACTGGGTGGTCAGAACTGTTTTTGACTTTTTGTGGACGCGTGAATAAATTAAATAAGAAAATGGCGTTTCACTAGAAAATTAACAAAAATCCATACAAAAATCACTTTTTTTCGTATTAAAAAAATGAAAAAATAACTATTAATATTAATAATACTAGGAATCTTCAAAAAGATTTCTATTTAAGTACAAAAAAAATGAATGATTTCAACAACCGAAAATGATTTGTAAATTGGAATGGTACACAACTGCTATGGACCGACTCTGGAAGTCTGAGTTTTAAGAAAATATATTAGACTTTTATAATAAAATGAAATAATATTTAAGAAGTTCGAAACTGGATAACAGACACTTATCATAAGAAAAGCGTAAGTCTGTACCCCAAATAAACTTTAGAAAGCTCATTAATAAAATCGTTAATTAGTACAATATATACATATTAAGTAGAAAACAATCGTAATCGCCAGTAGATGATCTAGACTAAGTCGGTACTCGTATGTTAACTTAAATCAAACTCACAGGAGCCTGTTCGGGCCCGTATTAATTGTCTGCATGATTGATCTTCGATCCCAACTAACACTGACACACACATCGACAGCAGGCAGCTACACGAAAAATCAGATCAGCGCTAAATTCGAAGTGGAACTGAAATCATTTAAATAGGCCAGACATAATAAAAAAATTATAAATATATTCATGAAAAAAGGAAAATAAAAACTATGATAGTACTTTTAATCTCTTACCTTTCATTCAAAGTACTCAAAGTTAGTTACCTTTGTAATATATATTATATATATATATATATATAATATATATACTATATAAATAATATAGA
>JABUQX010016701.1:0-25000 GCA_015478945.1 Trachelipus rathkii | reverse complement strand
CGATAGGATCCTCTTGACAGTGCCTTATTGATCCTCCAACTCCAGTTGGAACCCTCTCCTGATTTGAAAATTGGTCTTCAGGTACTGTGTGTTCCCCAACACCTTGACTTCTGACCAAGACTCTCACGGCTAGGGAGTAGTGAAGATCAGTGCTATTACCGCGTCGCACCCCCCTTTCCAGAGCACTTTCTTATGTTCAACTAGCAGATGCGTAAAACTTATTTATCCGGCACCCTCCAAAGTTGCGTTCTTTGATTTAGTAAGGCGGTGCACGGATACCGAGGCACGCCGTCCTCATTACTATTCGTGTCGCGTATTGCTATAGGGAGTATGATTTCTATATTTACCTCAAGCGCACCCACTCTCGTATTCTTGATGCTGTGATATGTGTTGCATCCGAGACCCGCTCGAGCTCCACCAACCTCGATGAGGTAATTACTGGTGTGAGAGCAGGCTCCATAGTCTAGTGGTGGAGCTCTTTCCGGCGGTGAGACATCCATTTAAAAGAGTCACAGCTCGGCCATAGAGTCTAAAGAGGCTGCCGCGGTATTATAGATCGACTCCCCCTAGTAAGTAAGAAGGAGGGACATATGGGCAGTGGATCCTACTACCTCTGGTCAAGTTTCCCTCCTTTGGGTTTCTCACGTCGTCTCATCCTCTCTTCCCTTATCAGTCAATAGAAATATTTGTGAGCTGAGTGGTTGCCTCTTCAAATCCCTTAATTTCGGTTGTATTAATGGGGCGACTTTCCTGCCTTTATCTAGCTACCCTCCCTTAGTAGCTAAAGACAAAAGTAAGTATATTGGAGGGGTGGCCCTGGTCCTCAGGTAGTACGTTTGATCTTCCCTATATACTCGCATATATGAAGATATTTAGGTCCAAGATGGCTGAGAGAGTGGCTCCTATTGATAGCGGTAATCTTCCCTATATAAAAGAAGAGTACTGATCCAAGGATTTCCCTAAAAAATAGGCGAACTGCACCGTAGCACTCAACTACCATCCCGGAAGTCGTTAATTTAATATTTTTTCTCAAGAAAGAAGAAATTGCCGCAGAGCAGATAAAGGCTTTATGCGAAAACACAGTTGCACCTCAGATGAACACAACTATAAATTCAAAGATCAGTGGGACAACAGAAAATGGATTTGTATGTAAAAAATTATATTTTTGCATCGCAGGATGTGAATTCCTCTCCGAAATGCTGCAAATCCTATTCAGATATCCACTAATCCGTAAAGTTACCTGCTAAGTACCATCGATCTGTTATAAGATATATTCTGGTTACACTATTTATGTTATATAGTGATAAATTCCAAGAAGTTAGATGAATATATTATTGTATAAATAATTATTGTAATGAGGTGTTAATCCATCCAACATTTTAAAGTATATTGGTATAGTTACACATGATTACTAATTTTGATAAAAATATTAATTTATAAACTAATTATATTAGATATTTTGTGAGGATAATAATATATAGATATGGTATTAGATTGTGAGAAGTTGAATTAGTATTCTTAATATATAGAGTATATATTATAAATATAAATTAATGTATGTTGATAAATTATAAGGTGTTTATATTAATTAATGTATATATATATATATAGTTTAATATATATATAGATTATAAATATATAGTTAATATATTATTATATATTAATATATTATAATATAATATATATAATATATATAATATATATATATAATATAATATATATAATATATTATAATATATTATGATAATATTAATGATTAAGTGTTATATATATATTATATATATTAATAATATATATTATATATAAATATAATTATATATTATATATATATTAGTATATATATATATATATATGGATGCTTCATATGGTATTATAATTCACCAATTCTCGTATGCATTACTTAACTATTTTGTAACCTTTATCTTATATCTCAATGGTCATATAAATTATTATAGTTATAATTATTAACTTTATATATTTTTATTATTGATATTGCATGCATATAAAAGCACTAATTAAAAGGGAAAATAAATGGGCAAATATATGTATGTGTGTACTCTGTGTATATATGTTTATAAAAAGTTTAAATAAAATTACAGATTAATTCAAATAAAATTACATGATAATTAATAATAGATATTTAGTTTTTAACTGAGCGGATGTGTTAATTTATTAATAGAAAAAAAGGAGAAAAAATAATATAGGAATAGGGTATAGGATAGCGGTCAGGGAAGGGGGGGAGAGGAAGAGGGTGGAGGAAGTAGATATTGAAATATGATTATAGGTTTGGTTGGTTTTACCACGCTCTTATTATTTTATATATTCTCTGAAGCGTATCATTTTATTGTTGATTTGGGTATGACTATTTTGTGTGTAAAGCGTGCCATGGTGAGTAATTTAGGGGTAGGTGTTGAGAGTACCGCTAAGGTGGAGTTGGTGTCCCACAAAGCGTGGCAGTCTGATTGAGATTTATATATAGATAAAGGAAACGATGGGGAGGAAGTGTAATTAGGTGGGGTGTAATGAACGTGGAGGGTAACGTGTAGGATTTGAAGAGGGAGTGAAGTAGGGTTGATGTCTTGAAGAAAAAACGGGCGTTGGATGTGCGAGGTGATAACAGAAACCGTAAGTGAAGGGAAAAGAGGGAGATGGTTTTTGGAGGGAATACAAGTGGTAGATACAGGGTTAGGTGAACGAGAGAGTGGCGAGGGTGCGGAAGGTGGAATAGTTATGAGGAGAAGAGGTAAGTGGTGATTATATGTGAGGTTGTGTAAACCCAGGTGACTGTTCTAGGTCAAGTAATGGGGAAAGAAAAGTGACAATGTCATGGGTGGGTAAATATGTGTATGTTGCGCTAATGGCAATGTGGTAGTTATAATAGTGCATATGCACCAGAGTGAATGGGTCTGAGGAGAGGAGAGAGAGAAAAGATTTTAGGAAAGGTGGACGAGCTATGAAATAGTATTTTGTTGAGGAAAGATATTCGGAAGCTTGCTCAGAGATAGAGAACCAAAACAGTTCTGTATATTGGTGAGAGATTTGAATGCAGGAGTGGGAAGGAGGGGGCTCAATGAAAGTCATATATATAGAACCATTTAAAGAATAGCTTAGCCACTGGGTGGTAGCGGTTGGGATGTATCGGCGAAATGACCAGTCTAAAATGGAGAAAGTCTGATAGAGTTGTGAGTCGAAATATATGAAAGAATGATGAGTGGGGAATCAGGACATCCTGTGCGTTTCATATACCATACACAGAGTATGCGAAAAATGATCGAATAGAATGATGTATACATGGAGAAAGAGTGAGAGATTGACGGTGGACTGAGGGCTCGGAGAGAGCGGGGGATACAGATTATGGTGTGTGGTAAATGGAAGGATAGAGTAGGAATATTATGATGTAAAGGTTATTGTATAGAGGGGGCGGGGAGGAGAGAGGAGACGAGATATGCGAAGGAAGATGACACTATTTGGTGGGTGCGATAGGAGTAAAGGATGGGGAAAGGAGAGGAGGTGACGGTTAGGAGAAAGGGAGAAAAAAGAGAAGGAAAGGAGGAAGAGTTGAAAGTGATGAGAGAGGTGAGAAAAAGAATTGGGAGAAGACCAGTGTGTAAGAGGGAGTTATGGAAGAGGAGGAGAGAGAGTATGGAGGAATAGGAGTGGAGAAAACTGAGGAGAGGAAAGAGATCGAGAGAGAGGACGGGAATTTGGGGAGGAAGGTGAGGGGGAAAAAAAAAAGAAAGATTGGTGAAAAGGAAAGAAAGGTGATGATTGAAAGAGCAGTATGTGAATGAGGCGTTAGTAAGGGGTATGTGGAGTGAAAGAAAGAGCGAACGATGGGATGGCAAGCAGAAGGGACAAGGAGAGAGAGTGGAATTTTGGGTGGTATGTATATCAATGGATGATGTTCGTTGAAATAGTGTAAGGTGGTGAAAAGGGAAAAAGGATGCTTATGTTTAAATGGTTGGGGAAGTAGAGGAGAGAAGATAGCTGGGCATGGAATATAGAAGGGTTAGGAGTGGAAGCAAGAGGGCGGTGGAGAGGGCCGAAGAGAAGAGCAAAAGAGGAAATGATTTTCAATACAAGCCTTAAAAATAAGAATCCGGGTGAGTAAGATGTTGCTGGGAAAGAAGTTAATAAAAAAATTGAAGAAGAATTAGTTGGACGTGAGGTTTGGGTTGCGAGAGTGATTAAAGGGATGGAGATGGGGAAGGATAGGAGGAGGTAGGACGTAGGGGGAGGAAAGAGGTATTTGGATTAGGGTGAGGTTCACGTGATGCCGGTGTAGTATATATTATTGATGTGTAATTAATCGTATTGAAATGAATATGTTACAGAAAAGGTCTGAGGTTATAAGGAGCGAGGGGCAAGATATGCAAGGTATTTTGTGTCCGTTCAGGTTAAAACCGAATCGAGAACAGCGGAAGAAAATTTACGATGCCTTAAGAAGAGCTACGGCTGGAATGATATAGTGAGGGTAGGCGGCACATGAGGTACGCGGTGAAAACTGAACATACAACAGAACATGCATGCAGCAACACACGACACACTACCACGCACACTAGCGACCCTCATGGCAATAACACAGCGGACACAAACAAAAACAGCGACACAGTCACAGCACACAGGTCTGTAGAAGTGAAGTGAGAATGAAATGTTGCATAGTTAAAGGGAGGCTATAGGTAGTTATGTGAGTATAATGAGAATGGTCATATCATAACTGAGTTATATATATATTTATACAATTATGTATGTATATGAGAAGATGGTGCATTATAGTTAACCTACAGAGGATTAGGTGAAGGTGAATGGTTGTTATACTAATATATATATATATGAGTTCCCACTAGATAATATGAGTTATAGAGCTTTCTTAAGATAAATTTGTTCTTTCTAGGTATTTGATATGTTGCGGAAAATTTTTATTAGTAGTTGGACACTCTTCCTCTTAGTCTTCTCTATGAGTGTCTGGCTTGGATAGGGAAGAGTGGTAGCGGTCCATTAAAAGTAAAAATAACAGAAATGTAACAAAGTTATGAATGAGATTTCTATAATGATTGCGTGTTTTTTATATACCAAGATTGGGACAGAATGGGGTGTTATTCATTGAAATCATTATTATGACATATTTTGTTAGGTACAAACTTTTTGGTATTTTTGCAAATAGAGCAATATCCATGGATCCATAGTGTATTGTAGACACTGACAGATGCTTGTGGAGAAAAGTATAGAGAGGAAAAGGGAAAAGTTTCATACATAGTGGTGGTGTGTTTCAACTAGATTTAGGACACCACGACAATATGAAGTAGAAATGAAATAAGGGTTGATATGTGCGTGTTGCGTGTTGGCAGGAACGAATGCTGATTCGTTATATGCAAAATATGCACATATATTGTTCTCCTTTATATCTTCATTATTTTTTTGTTAATATTTTTTTTTTCTCTTTATGAGAATATCGGTCAATCTATGGTTATAGTGTTTGTGGTTAATTTAGGGAAAGGTATCTAGAGCTTTTTATAGAATTAGCTCAATGATATTCGTGTGTGTTGAGTATGATGTTACTCAGAGGGGAGAGTGAGATTTTGGATGGTGTGGGATGTGAGGTTGGATAAAACCTTTATTCGTAAATTATAAGGTGAGCAAAATGAATAGTAAATCTCTGCCGCCTGTCTGAGTGATTCAATTATAGTATAGTATGAAAGTATTTTTTTTTATGAAAAGATTGCTGTAACTAGGAATTTCTGTGTTAGCTCTTCTGACAATGCTTAAGAAGATTAAAAGAAGGCCGCGAATTATGCAATAAGATAAAATTTTCATTACAATGTGTGTTATCTTTCATCTTGAGAAATTACAACCAAAATCAATATAGTTTTAATGAGGTCCGAGCAGCGGCGAAGAAAAAAGTGTAGAATGGCAATTATAGAATTGTACAAATCGGGTGAAAAAGATGATTTAGTAGAAGAGAAAGTGGAAGCATTGATAGCTGTTTGCGGATGATGATCTGCGCCTAGTGGCGAAAAGAACGGCTAGAAATAGGGCCTGAAGTGGTATTTGTAAGTTGAGTAGTTATTAGAATTGTGATGGGGACAGTTTGTGTTCACAAAATAACATCCAGGTAAGAGTAAAGTATTAGTATTTGAGGAGGAAGAAAGTGAGGAGGGGGAGGGGTTTAGAGGTTAGAGTAGGGGGGAGTATTGAAGAGTAAAAGACTCTTTTATGATTAGGGATGGATTTGTGGGTAAGGGGGGTAGGTATGAAGAGGAGAGTTAGACAACAATAGAGGTGGTGAAGGAATGAGAGCTTGCGTAGATGGTCTGAGATAAATATGAAAGGGCATTCTGGATCATATACACAATACGTTAAATAAAGTATGTTGCAAAAAATCTGCCTGCTCTGCTTGTCACCAACGGTGTTGTCTGTTATGAGGTCTCTCTCTGTGAATACGTTGTGGGCTCTCTCCTTCTATTCCGTCACATCGCCAGTGCGTTCCACTCGTTTACAAATCACACTGTAAGTACTCTTCTTATGCTATGCACCGGTCGGTTCGTACTGCTCATCTCTCTCTGCTTGTCGTGCTGCTGCTCTCTGCTTACGCATATAGCTTTCACGGAGCGCCTATCATTTAGGTCAGATATATAGTGGATGCGATAATTAATTACGTGTATTGTTGTGAGAAAATTGTGAGTTATAGAGAAAAAAAGGAAAATGAAACATGGATGGAAGAGCGGAGAAGTTAGATGCAGTAAATGTTAAATCAAAAAGGTGGCATATATAGCGCGAGGCATTCTAATCTAAATCATTAGCAGCGCAAAAACACATGATAGATAACTATTATGATCAGGAACTGGTGATAGTAGGAGTTGTGGAGCGGAAGTGATTGTATATGAGAGGAATAGTCAGCCATTTAGTAAAGAGAGTTAGAGATCTCCCACAAAAGGAGAGGCCGGTGATGAGGTGGATGTGCTACGATAAAGAGGTTAGTATAAGCAATGTGCGAAAAATTAGGCTATAAGGGAAAGAATGAGATGGGGAGGAAATGAGTGAGTGAGGGAAAAATTCCATAAAGATGCTCGCGGAATTATTTACTGTCAGTGCTAGGCAAGAAGTCAAGATATATTAAGATAGCTGATGGAGGACCTTGTAAAAGACGAATGTGTCCTCATCTCGAGGGCCTGAACGACATGAGATGTTTAAAAGCGATTACCCCTTGTGCATTGATAGAATTGCCAGGTGATGGCTACGCACACTACCCCGCTCAAGCTGGCTGACAAAAAATGTTATGGTGATGATAATATGAAAATACACGGGATAAATTAAAATATGATGCATGGTCTATTTTCAAATTTACAACTATGTAATACTGATTAGAAATAGATTATTATAATAATATTATATATATATATATATATATATTATATTTATACTAATATTATATAGTATATATATTCATATACATTCTTCAACGAGTTATCTGGAATTAGACCCGGATATTAAGTGAGTCTAATTGCGGATATTGTGTGAAGTAGATGAACAAATGTAATATGTAGATATCATAGATGATATGGGGAGGGGTAGCATTCAAATATTGACATACGTTCAGGGGATTATCCGAACGTAACCAATAGCTTCGTGATATCACAATATCGATATGTTTTGTTTAAATGTGGTATCATACCTGCCTGCGTGTAATTGCATTACGTATAAATATTTAACATTTCATTTTACAAGGGGATATGAATAGAATTAGGGGTGGGGTGGGTGGGGTGGGGTGGTTGGGGTTACGGTTTTCGCAGTCTGCGTAGATATATTACCCTCTACAGAAGTAATAGATTTAATATATTATATTATATATATTATATATTATATAATATATATATTATATATATATATATAATATATATTTATATAGTTATATATATTATAGTAGTATATGATAATATATATATATAATATATAGTAGCTATATACTAATATATATATATATTAGTATATATATATATATTGTATATAGGATATATGATAAAAGGAAAAAGGGCCTGAGAGGGTCTTCGGATAAGAAAAAACAACGAATTCGGCCTTTCCGTTATTGCCTGCAATTTCATATTTATTTAATTTATTTTGCATTTTTAACTTTTAAGAAATTAACAAAGCTTTTTATTATTATTATTATTATTATTTTATTATATAAGATCTTAACACGAATATTATTATATTATGTATTATGTATTATTATTATTATTATTATTTTAATAGGAATTTAATTTTTTTTCTAAGTTCTTTCATTTTTATTTATTGATTGTCTCGATAGTTATTAAAATTATGGGTATTTTTATTTTAAAAAAACTTCCCCCCGACCCGCGAGCTTCTCCGAGCCGGGGCACCCCCTCTGGGGACGGGGGGGATGAGTATAGAGGGGGGGCGAAGGCGGCCCACGCCGGATCAAAGAACATTAAAATAGTATAAAAATATACAAATATCACATTTAGTTATTGTCAAGGTTTTTAAATTTGTTTTCAAATTTAGTTTATACATTCATCAAAATTAAACTGCAAATAAATAGCACTAAAGCTACTCTCATTTTATAAGACTATAAGGTGTGAAGCACAAAAAAAATTCGTCAATTTTCTTTTTACTTTTGTTAATATTAATTAAATTGACATTTGAAAAATCCAGATTACTAAGTGTATTTAACCTCAAATCCGATTGAAATTACGTGTTACATTGTTTATGATTCGTTCCTGGAGTTACAACATCTTATAAATAGCCATTATAGTATATATTATATATTTATATATATATAATATTTATATATATATATATATAATAGATATAAATATATATATATATATATATCATATATATATATATATATTATAAAACATTATAGGCAGCTTATCCTTTAAAAGGTGTTAGTTACAAAAAAGAATGTCATCAATATCGACAATCGCAGGAAATCTTGCTCGTTTGGCAGCCCAGGCAGTGGTCACGTGTCTAGCTAAACCGCCAATAGAAAGATCGCGAAAGTTTCCACAAGCTTGCTTTTTTTTATCATGTTAATTTTATATTGTTAATTTTTTTTATTGTATTTTTTTTTTTATTTTTAAAGGCTCGAGCCGACGGAGGACAGAGGGGGAGACGAAGTCCCCCCCGTCGTCCCCCGCTGAGCCCGAGAGACCCTGACTTCTTTCAAATCTTTGCTATTTAATCTTGGTTGCCTTTAGTAATAAAAAAAAAAAAAAAACTCATTGCACAACCTTGTCGCACTTTTTCCTTGAAATAATCGAAAAAAATCGATTACCTTGTTCGTTCGATATATATCGGTTTGAACTACCCTTATAAAGGAGACGGTTCTATATATATATATATATATATATATATACTATAATATTTACTATATATATATATATAATAAAGTATTATATATATATATATATATATATTAGAATATATATAATATTATATATATAATAATATGTGATCTTAGTAGGGTTTGGAATGCGTTCGATATATCGTTTTAATTTGTGGAAAACAAAAAATATCGATACATGAGAATACAGGACAGTAATTAATTTCGTTTCTTGTATTTACTGAAAATTAAATAATTGCGGACAAAAGAAGAATAAATTTAAAAAAAATTAAGCTTCACACACACACACACACACACACACACGACACACGACACACGACACACACACACACACATCACACACACACACATAAATTATATATATATATATATATATAATATATATATATATATATATATATATAATATATATATATATATAAGTTATATTAAATATATATATAATTACTATTATATAATATATATATTATATTATACGCGTTATCTTCGATTTTTTTATTGATTCACGGTATAATGGATAAAATTGAACCCCTAAAGACTTCCAATATTTTTATATGAACTGTCTAACAATCACTTACTATATATACTTTCAGGTTTAATTTTATCTTTAAAGCAAGCAATACTTTCATCAGCATCGAGATTAGGATTCGTACGAAACTCATCACAGAATAGATATCATAAAAAATATAATATTTACTTAATTTAACTTAACTTAACCTTACACTTAACTTAACTTAACTGAACTTAACTTAACTTAACTCTTAACTTAACAAACTAAAAAGTCAAAAATAACCTATTGTAAGAAGAGTTAACAAATTTCAAAAATAGTGCATCTTTTCCTTACATAAATTACATAAACTAACGTAAACAATAAAAAATAATCTAACCTAAGCTAACAAGAAAAAAAGTAACCTAATATCTCCTCTCGCTCTCTCTCTCTCTCGTCTACTCTCTCTCTCTCTCTCTCTCTCTCCGCCTCTCTCTCTCCTATATATATTATAATACGTATATATATATATATATAATATATATACTAAAGAGTTTATAGTAATATATATATATATATATATATAATATATACGTATATATATATATAGCGACTTTCCCTTAAAAAGATGTTACATAAAAATACAGATATCGAAATATCGGCGCTGAACACATAATCGTCTACCCACACACGTGTTAAACTTTAAAACTCAATAGGAAGAAGAGAAAAAAGTTGCCACATGTTGCTTTATTAATCATGTTAATTTTTACATGTTAATTTTGTTTTAATTTTTTTTTTTATTTTTTTGTAGTTGAAGGGGCTCGAGCCGACGGTGGGACAGTCCGCCCCCCCCCGTTCCGTCCCCGCCTGAGGCCGAGAGACCCTGGGCTCCTTTCATCGTTGGCGATTTTAATCTTGGGTATTCCTTTTAGTTTAAAAAAAAAAAAAACTTTTTGTCAACCCTCACGCTCTATTGCTTGAAAATAATCGCAAAAAAAAATCGATACGATCGCTTCGTTCCGATATATATCGGTTAAATTCCTTTTAAAACGATTTTCATATTATATATTATATATATATTTAAATATACCTGCTATATTATATATATATATATATTATATATATATATGAATATATATATATATATATATATATCATATATTAATATATATATATATATAGTACTATTATGACATTTATTAATTTTCTGTAAACAAAAAAAGTAAATTAATAAAAAGTTTATCGAGCTTCACCAATATATATATTTAAATGCTATTTTAAAAAATTGTATTTGTATAGGTTTATTGATATCATAATTAATTTCGATTTTCCAGATATATCATATCACATTTATCCAAACTTACCTGAAGATATATATATAATAATATATTATATATATATATAATATATACTATAGACTATATATATATATATATATATATATATTATAATTATATATATATATATATATAATATATATATACTATATATATATATATATATATATTATATATAATATAATATATATATATATTGTATGATATATGTGGTATGGTGTCGACCTTATATCACAGGATTCCGTTATGTCGTGTGCGTGTGTAACAACATTTTCTCCAAATATTTCTCGTTTCTCCCATACTATTGCAGTTACTCACTCGTGTTAAAATAGGCGTGGTTGTTGAAGAAAACCTTATGATGACTCAAGTTACTCTTGAGAAAAATTGGACCCAAGTTTATGAGTGCATGATTTTGTCTACGATAGTACTGATTATTAGATGTATATATTTATATATATATAATATAGTATAGATATGATATATATATATATATATACTACTATATTATAATATATAATATATATAGTATATATATATATTATATATTATATATATATATATATATTATAATATTATATATATATTATATATATAAACTATATTACATAAATATATAAGAAATACATTATATAGTATATATATATATATATATATGATATATATATATATATATATAATATAGTATATATATATATATATATATATATGAATATCAGATCCTGGGCATATATTATATATATATATATATATATATATATAACTATATATATATTGAGCTTAGACGTTTCTTGTTATTGGTCGCAGAAAATTTTAGCCACGATAGAGAAGGAAAACAGAAGAGGAAGCAACAAGCGGAGATGAGGTAGAAGCAGCGGAGGTCTGAAGAAATGATATAACACTTGGTTGGAAGAAATGATTTTGCGGGGAGAAGATATTGTAAAGAAGAAAGAACTTTCAAATAATTTAGAAAGAAAATTTGAACTGATTGTAAAAATTCTGAAAAATGTAATATTTTTGTATTTTGATATTTTTTTCGATGAAAAAATACTTTTTTTGTTTTTTTACAATAATAATTAAAGATATGACAAAATTTTAAATCAAATGGTGTGAAGCAACAAACAAAATGACTCAAATTAATTCTTTTGGAAAATTAAAGTAATTTCAAAAATTTTATACACTGGCCAAAAAGGTAGGCTTGGTTACCTTCAAAAAATGTCATTTACAGAAAACTGTAATTTGCGATGACAACGTCTTTCGCATACCCAGTTGAAGGGGTCTCTTATATTATCAGCTGACTGGGCTGGGAACCCCTCAACTGTGTTAATTTAATTCTTCCCATGAAAGAACCGTTTTGATTATTATATGTACAAATATAAAAGTAATGAACATACATGATCAGTTTAAAGAAGGGGAAATAATATTATAAGATCATATGCACTCGCTCAGATAACAATAATTAATGATATAATTAATCTATAATTGATATAATAACTAAAATAATAATAAATATATATAATAATCAATACAATAAATAATACAGCAATACTAATAGATAAATAATAGAGTTAATAATAATAATAATAAGCGAATAATAGTATAGTGATGATAGATTAGTGATTAATGATAAGTATGGTAATAATCGATAACAATGGTGTTAATGTGTAAAATAGTGATGATAATGATAGTCTCAGTGATTTAGTAATAATCGGTAATTATGATGATATTAGTGTATGTGGATACGAAACGATAATGGGTAATAATGATTATATAATAGTGATAGTTGTCTTGATAAATAATAATAGTGATTGTAAAAGTTGCTGCAGTATTATCGTAATACAGTAATATTTATATATAATATATATATATTAAATATATATATATATATCAGATTATATACCTACTATATAATATTTATAGTATATATATATTACAGATAGTATATATATTATAAATATATGTATATATTTTTATAATTCTTTTAATGTATTCATTATTATTAATGAAAAGCGGCCCGAATAGCTCAGTGATAGAGCACTCGCCAAACCAAGGAGGGTCCCAGGTTCGCAACTGGTCTGGTGGAAGAATGTGAGGCTATTCTCGCCTTGGGCTTGGCTCCGTCCTGCTCGGACGTTAAATGAGTAACACTCCTCCTTGATTAGGGCTCTGGCCTGTGAGTGACGCGTGTTTATCTTTTTGTGATAAAAAAAAAAAAAAAATATTAAATTTATATATAGTATATATATATATATAGTATATATATATATATATATAGTATACGTATATATATATATATATATATATAATATATTTATATGGTGAGAGTATGTTAGTAGTATATATTCTTAATATTGTTTAAGTATTATTTAAGTATTATACTATATATATATCGATTATATATACATATAATATATATATATATTATATATATATATAATTAGTATAATATAGGTATCAAATATATATTAATATATAATACTATATATATATATAATATATATAGGCATATTTGTAGGATTCTGTTACTAACTATCTGGGTGTAAGGTTTTTATTTTCGCGGTGTCAAATATGACTCACGTTTTGCGAGATTGTGGAGTCTACTCCTTCTCTCCCTCTTTCATTCTCTCTCTCTCTCTCTCTCTCTCTCTTCTCTTCTCTTCTCTTCTTTCTTCTTCTATCTATATATATATAATATTATATATAAATATAACTATATATAATATATATATATATATATACTATATATATATAATATCACTATGTATATATTATTATATATATAATATATATATATACCTATTATATATATATATATATGATAAGTATATACTATATATATATAATATATATATATAGGATATATATATATATATATATGATATTAAATATATAGTATATATTATACATATAATATATAAATATATATATATATATATATATATATATTATAATAAATAAATATATATATAACTATATATATATATTATATATATAATATATTATATATAATATATAATATATAAATATATATATATATATATATTATAGTATAGTATATTATAGTAATTATTATTAGTATTAATATATATATAGTGTTAATATATATTATAAAATTACTCTATGATTATATATATATATATTATATATATATATATATGATACATAATTATTATATACTATGTGTTATTGACATATATCAATTATAGTATCATATTGTAATATTGGCTTAAATAAAATTTAATAATAATACATAAAATAATATATATGAATTTTATATATAGTCATGGGTTAGGTTAGTAGTTAGGTTATTTGATTAACGTAAGTTAAATTGTTTACGAAGAATTTACATATTGTAATTTAAGTAATTAGTTTTTAGTTTTAGTGTTACGTATTATGTTAGTTATATTTAGTTGGTTTAGTGATAGGGTTAGGTTAGTGAATAATTATAACCTGAATCTCTAACCTTACCACTTAAGCTCTAACCATAACGCGTAACCTTGAAAACTGATATTTAAGGTTGGTGAGAGGGTGAGTTCTTTTCGGTAATCATTGCTGTTACTTATTATTTATATATTTAATATATATATAAGAAAAATAATAGTAGTAATATATATATAGATAGGTTAGTATTAAACCGTAAGATATATCATCAATAGTGTATATATATATATATTAGTATAGTATATAAGAGATAGATATATATATATATATATAGGGAAAATGTATGTATTAACATGGCTAAAAATTGATCTTTCAAAATCCTTATAATATCGATATATTATTAATGTATATTAAATTCTAATGCCTTTTATAATTTAGTGAATTACATTAAAACAAAACAACTAAATATTCTTTGTGAAGAGCAGAATTAAAACTATTATATTATATATATATTTTATATTATTTTTCGTATCTATGTATGCCTACGCACGGTTTAAAAATGAACGTTGTTGTGGTCATAACGACAAATTGTTGATAAATTAACAGATATTTATGATATTTATATATATATATATCTCTCGGCTTTTATATACAATATATAAACAACTTTCAATAAAAAGAAATGAATGATAAACCTAATGTCTCATGAAAATTGAGTGCGGGGTATGACATAAATTTATTTCATAGAAAGGTTCTATATGGGTGTCAGGTATGTTTTTTAATTAACGGGAAGTAACCTTAAACCTACTATATTGATATATCCTAACCTAAACCTGAATCCAACCTAACCTACCGAACTTCTATATGCTAACACTAGTATATATATATTTTATAATTAATTAAAAATCATGAAATAATATATAAAAATAAAACACTATTTCGGATTTATGGTAAATAATTTAATTAATTAGGAAAAAATTTTTTCAGATTATGCTAGAATTTATATTCCATCCCAGAGGAATATATATATAAAAATAATTAGATAAATAAATATATCTCTATACTTATATCTATATATTTATATGAAACTGATAGTAAATGAATAGTATAGTCTATATATATATATATAATAATATTATACCACACAAATTGATATCATATTTCATTTATAATATATAATAAAGTACTATATATAAAGAAATTTAATTATAGTATTATTATGCATATTTCTCTACTCTCTCTTACGTAAATATTATATATATATATGTAATTTCTAAGTCTCTATATATGATATATCAGTGTAATGAATGTATTATTATATATATTATAATATATTGGTACAGATATTATCTATAATTAACATCGGGAGTTGATGTAATCCGTTGCATTATCCTGGTATTAGGTGATTGAGTGCAGCAAGTTATGGATATATTAATTAGTGATATAAACGATCATATGATGAATTAATGTATCAGGATTGGTGTATCGCTATCGTGAAAGTAGGTGACACCTTTGACCGAAATAGCACTATCCACGATCGTTTGCACGGGAGACACCTGTGGAAATGCTCAGGAAGTTTCGTGCTCAGGCGCGTTACAACTCTAAATTGCAACACGCACGAAACAGTCAAGCGGTAGCGAAATACCACCATGATCACAAACGCGTAGAAGAGGAGGATAATACTAAGGAAGTACATGACATCATTAATGAGTTTCTAAAGCACAATTTGTTTTAAGTTAGTAAGTAGTGTCAACATTGATCGGTCTCATGGTTCGGCAAGCTTTATATATCCACCAGTGTACCTCCAAGGCCAACGCATTCGATAAGGTATATATCCATGATATATGTCTATTATATTTATATATTTAAGGTTATACGGTTCACCCCCTCTCATGTTAGTATGCTATCGAACCCTATGAGGGTTTGTGCCGGTAGGATCGCCCTAGCGACGGGGAAGTCGTTATCACTTTATTGTTATATTAGATTGATGTTAAGAGTAGGGTGTATCCAGTAAGAAAAGGCTCAAGAGATCATAGGTAGTTTTAGTTCGGCTATAGGTGTCTGAGTGATGCTTGATTCCAGGAATTCTAGGGTTAGGAGCGAGACGTAAGTATTAGGTGTGATGGCGGCTTTATGGCTTACACTCCATTCTGTACGAAGATTATAACACCTATAGGGTGTCCTCGTAAGTAGCAGTTCCATAGGATGGAAATGGAGGGGTTGTCTTAATATGGCGCTTACGGTACCTCTACACCAACCTTCAAATACTCCCTGAGTGTGAAGGGGGATTTGCTTTTACCTTTTTGCTAACTCAATACACTAAGCTAAGACCGTTTAGGCCTAACCAGAACCTTAATATACCCAAATAATCCCGCCCAACAGTGCTCACCATGAAAGAGCCCTCCCACCGACAACGCAAAAGAAAAAGTCGAACAAACTGCGGGGGGGGGATTTCCCAATAATTAAAACTACTTATAACTTAACCTTAACCTAGCCTTTTAACCTTAACCTAACCTACCTTATAAGCTTATAACTAACATAATATATATATATATATATATATAATATATATTATTAATAATAAAAATATATATATTTATATATTATAATATTATTATATATAAATATAAATTATTATATATAATATAATATATATATATATATATAATTATTATATATATATATTATAATTATATATTATATTATTAGATATATATATATATATATATTTTATTATTATATATTATATATTAATATATTATATATATATATAATATTATATAATAATTTAATATATATATATATATATATTATAATATATATATATTTTGAAATAAATATTATAATTATTAAATTATGAATAATATTAAATAATATAAATTATAATTATAAATAATAATAATAATAATTAATTAAATTAAATATAATAATAATAATAATAAATTAATAATTTATTACGCTTACCGTATATCCTGACCAGATTGGATTGATGGTGTGTGTAAGTTATATAACAAACGGAACAGAAAAAGTGAATAATATATAAGTTTAGCAGAAAGAATATGACTAACCGCCAAATCAAAAGATAAAGCCCTAGCATTCTACTTAGTTTACTTCCTATTATACCCTTAAGTGTAAAAGAACTTCGTACCCAGATCAGAATAAGTAAATTCAACAATAAAAAGGTTTCATCTCAGGGATGACAGACTTACCCTTACTAGTGGTACATCATCGAAAATTGTTAAGGGTATGATCATTCCTATAACATAATAAATATGGGCATAGACCCGACAACCATACCCTCTCACAATAAAAACCCCAGCCGAACTGTCAACTTATATACTGACTAATTATGCACCATTTCATCTCGCCTCGTTATGCAATGATACTCACTAATATCTCTACTCCTTTAGGCAATGTTCTTTTATACTAGAAATGATTTAATCAATTACCACTTTTTCTATTTATCGGTCACCTCCCAGATCGTCATCAATATTTACCCAGATACCCTACATTACTTATATTTAATATCAGCATTAACAACCGACTATGCCATCAATCCTTTCCATTGATAGACCAAAAATAAAATCTAGCCTTTAATCCCATTTTATCTTTTTTTTTCAAATTTTTATTTGTTAGCTTTATTCAGGTTTTTAATGATTTTTTCATTTTTTTAAATATTGTCCTGTAACTTCACTCAAGAACATTCAGCAACTCTCTTGCAATCTGCCTTTAATCCCATCATTTTTTACAATTCTTCTCACAGTATATACCGTAACACGCTTACTATTATATATATACATATATATAATTATATATAGCCTAAAGATTGTCCATTCTGAAACACATTGTACCGTTAATCTTTTACTATCATAGCCATCCAGTTGCACAGGTCACATTTGTAATACCCCTTTGTTATTTGAATCATCTTGAATTATGTAGCTAGCCAATCACTTTCATCATCAATAGATTTAATTGAGCCAGCCACCTTCCTGCCTTCATAAATTTAATACTACTTTCTATATCATTCCGTTCCCTAAATCTTTTTCAATCCAACAGTTATTTTGTAAAAATATATTTATTAAAACGCACATTAAATTGTCATTTTATCATACAGGCTTATTTCATAAAGAACTTTTCCAAACTTCAAAACCTTATAACCACAAAATGGCAATACACTTTAATCTAGTCATATCGGATGAAGCATGAAAAGGGCAGGGCTTCCAAATGAAAGCCCTTCATCCCACCCCTTATCCCGCTTGGAAGTGATGTGTGATTACTAGGTAGAGTGTTAAATTGGTATATGCCGTACATCAAGTGAATTGCCGGCTACTGTGTTCTTGAGTGAGCAGATTACTTCCGTTATCACATTTTATAATTTATATTGAGCAACCTTTGCAGTTTTTCACTTTATAAATCTTTATATTCCCGCTTTGTCATCGAAACACCATCTTTCTCTTCAAGTAACTACTACATCTTTTATGTTCTTTAACCGAGTATAACTCATATATAGTAGTTTGATTCTTAGACCGGGGGGCTGCACCGTTAACAGGCGCAAAGCAAACGAGCGGCACGGGCTACCTTTCTCTGCTCTAATATAAACATATATAATTAAACAATGCTATTTTCTTTTAATAAAATTTTATATATTTACATGCGTGCATGTGATACCACGAACCAATCATTTTAGCACGTGGATGAGACAAATGTGTCACTGAGTCGTAATTTTTCTTAACTCATGTTACACTTATTACAATTTTTTATTAGAAGGTTTAAATTTGTGTCACAAATATTAAAAACTAGATTTCATATATTAAAAATTATGTCACTGCTTATAGATTCCTAAAAACAACGAAGGGTTTCAATCATTCATATATAACTCCCCAAATGAATCAGAATAGACAAACAATGGTGTGCAATATTTCTTCGATTCCTGATTTTCGGACCTAATTAGCGCTACGATATGTTGCGTGTAGATAATCTAATAAAATGCGTGGTGAATAATACAACACCTCACCTTCATAGCAACCGTATATAGAACTATGTGCACATCCACGTTCTCATGGATACAGCTCTGGTTGATATTTTGGCGGTCTGTGTTTGAGAGTTTTTCCACAAAGCCCTATCCATTCCTTTCTCTCGAGTCTGCTCTCTTACACACAGTGAAAATATGACCTCCGTAGCACCCGAATATGTTGACATTAGCGAGCAACCCTACTCGTAAATAACGTAGGAGGGTTATCATCTGTTTGCGCTTGAGAGAATGAGCTATTAGGCATATCATATGTGAGGCCTTTTCGGTATAAAACTCTACAAAATTAAAATAGTGATACTCACATACTTATTTTTTTTTAAATAATTCTAATATATAAATATATTAAATCTCTCTATGAGATTTCACACTATCTCACGTAAATACACTTATTTGATGATCTTGATATCCTTATTTTCTATTTCTTTTGCTTCCACAGATATAAAAAACTACCAGTCTAACAGTAGCACGGAAAACGTTTATGCTCACTTCTGGTTTAGCATACAAACTCATGGTCTGGACAATTGAGAATCGGTACTTCTTTTTGATTATATTTATACTACATGAATAATGACTTACTGTTCGGCGGGATTGGTTCCTACTGAGTGATGTTGTGCAGAACGCATACATAACTCTGATATATAATAGTGTAAATTCTCCTTGGTAATTGGTAAGGTCGCAACTAATTTCATATTTCATTTCTTCATTATCAGACTGATGAAGAGAACAAGAGCAGACTTTGCGTTTAAGTGTAGTTGGTTCTCGCTGAGCAGGAACTCTGGACGAGACGAGAGAGAGACTCGAAGTGAGAATATCGCTTTCTTCAAAAGATTACCAGAGAAACATCATGCAAAATCTTATTCTGCTGTGAAACGAAGCGATGAAAAGACGATACCGAGAGAGTTATGAGCTCACACATGTGTTAACTATAATAGAAAGTACACGCGAATGATTCCGTTCTGGTTCTCTTCCACCCTCACGTCCTTTGCTGACCATATGTGTGATGATAATGATATACAGCGACAAAAGTGTGAGCATAAAACTGTCTAGTATGCTGCCGTCTACTACGTAATTCTTGCCGGGTGCGACACGACATCACAGATTCTTACTATCTTCGTATAATGTTTAATTGCTGAAAGCGGTTGTGTAACTTACAGAACTGGCTTTGCACTTTATCATGACTGACATCCCACCCTGCGCGTGATCTCATACTCTCTGACAGCCGTTTCTTAGGCTCACTCTTTCTTCCAGACACAAGCTCCTGCTTCCAACTCATGCTTAGATAAGCCATTCCTCTTCATGATTTGAAATCACGTTTTGCTGTAATTCTCTTTTTTAAAAAGTATAGCACATTATATTGAGCTTCTACACTCTGCATACACGTTAGGCTGTATTACACGAATGTGTATGTTGTGTGAATTATGCCTAATAGCAGTTATATGGCAATCCACCTTAGCGGTTTTTTATAATTTTGATAGAGCTTCTGAAGCTATACAATCTCTGCTTTGCCTATAGGTTTTTATAGCATTGCTCTCACCGGTCACCACGATCTCTAGTGTACCATATTAAAACGGAATGACCTTTATGTTATGTATTTTGACGTGTTCGAGGCAAGAGATGTCTCATTGCGCGCGTGATGACAGGTCAATCAATACTCGCGTGTGAGGGATTACTTCTTAATCAAAGTTAGTGTTTACAGGCGGGTAGTAAAGTGCCTCCTCTCTCTCCGTTATCTAAAATATTATGATTTTAGTACGGGTATATCTGGATAACCCCTCAACAGGATGGTGGAAAAGTCTATGTCTGGGATTAAATATCGTATTTAATAATTACTTATAATTTGGTGTCGGAGAGTATGGCTTCGTAATAGAACTGCATCTCATACTGACAATGATTATCTAAATTCTATTATCATAATACCACAGTCTTGAATTCTTGTTACTATTTCTGTGTCTGGTCTTAACGAACTTCGGAATACTTATGAGCAAATATCTTTGATCATGAGATAGGTGAAGTCTGAGAAAATCTTTATGTGTTAATTAAATATCCTGCCGAGGACGAGCTTTCGATGGCTTTATAGAAATATGCCTATGCACCCGAAATTAACGCTTGTACGTTATGATATACAGCACAGCTCTGTTTTTAGATAGACCACCGATTACATCATTTTATATAATTATCTTTATTTATTAATTAGCAAGTGTAGTATGTATACTCTCGTGTAAGATCTGTTTATTATATTATTATACCTATTTCCAAAGTTACTTTTCATTAATGACATTATCTTATTACTTCGTCTCCTATTCACTCTAATGCCGATAACTCCCCCTTTCTTAATTGATTCCTTCCTTCCCATTTGAGGGTTATTAAAAGTGTAATCCCTAATAAATTCTAAACTGAGACAAATTATAACGCCAAGCTTAAAGAGTAGGTTATTGGAAGCAAGCTGACCTGTTCATGATCTCTTCCTCGTATATCATTTAAAGCTACTTTAACTAAGAAGGAAGATTGCTAAAATTGAATCACTGGCACAGTATTATCATACTTAGAATTTAATGGTCGATACTAGATTTTAAAATTGTGAAATCGCCAACCAATTTTGCAGAGAAGGTTGGCCTGAGCACGCGCTCTCAGATGGAGAAGTGTCTGAGTGGAAGTTGGGAGGGTGATTGGTGGGGGAAGAAGAAATAGGTTTTAGGCACCTTTCAAATGATTATGATATAACCAAATAAAACCTATTGTATGTCAATTTTAAATTACATTGCAACAAAATATTAAGCAGTTTACAAAATGCGATGCTGCATTTACGTTGTTAGTAATACGATCTCTGATGAATTAATTTTTTTTATTAACATGCCTTTTTTATCACAGTTATTTATATTATATATACTTAATTTAATTATGTACCTACGTTACTCAAATAAAAATTTACCAACCTAACCCAATATAAAATCCCAACTGAAGTGCAAAGTCTCGCACTTCTAGAACCATGAAATAAACTTAAATGATTACTGGAAAGACAAATATATAAATATTTATAATATCATCTGAAAACATACTATTCACATATCCACGAACACATTATCTCTTTTATAAGCATTTCAATCACCTTACAATATGTGAAGCATTAAACACCGACTTAGTCCAACTTAGCGTTGATTCCTATAGAGCCTACAATATCTTAACTTATTGATCAGAAGAGACCAATCGGTTAGAGTTCTGAAACTGGGTTTATCCTATCAAGCTTAAATTTTCTGTTTATCTTTAATTGGTCTGGAAGGCATTTAACATACTTTCCATTTATCTAATTGGTCTGGTCGATTCGGATCTATCAAGGACTAATAAAATGTACCGATCTTGCCCTTAAAACAAGTATATTAAGTAAATTATAAATTCTAAATAATATTATTTGTAAAAACTTCAGGAATTAGGCTAGCCCAACTACTTGGGAGTGGAAACATGAAGAGGAAAAGTCGTTATTTTTAATACAATTTTATTTAGTTTATAACTCTGACAATATATTTTATGTTGGTACGGTGATGTGATATACTAAATATTAGAAACTATTTTCTCTATATATCATTATTATAATTAATATATTAATTAAATAGATTATAAAAAATAAATGTTAATGGAGTTTATAAACCACAGAAATTATTAGGAATCAAAGAAATTAATTAAAAAAGTGGAAAAATTTGGAGACATTAATAGAGTTTATCTGTAGATAATAATTTGAGGACAAAAGGATAAGTTTATTATAATCACCATACGAGCTTTAATACATAATCAATATAGTAAACATATCTAACGTATTATGTAACGATATTATATAAATGAGACAAATTGTAAATAATTATGTTGACGTAATCTATTTAGAATTATGATAATACTTTTTATATAATAATATATTTTTGATATTAACTTAATTATTAAATTACTATTATAAATGGAAGTTAAAATAAGACATTTGTAACAAAAATAAACGCTCTAAAAATAAACAAATATAATCTGAAGAAAAATATCTTCACTACATAAATATTTTATCACCAATAAACAAATGACATTTAAAAACACATTTGGTATAAAAACATTTTCCCATATACAAATCTTTTAAAACAAATAACTAAAACTTAATGTTAAAAGCGTTATAATTACATAAAAGGTCTAACAAATACTTATATCCTAATTAATAACAATGTTTTAATTCCTGAACTTTCATATTTTATTCAAAAATAGCAATTATCAGACTAAATGGATAATATTTGAAAAATTTATAATTTACAAGAGCTCGGTGAAGAATAAAAAATTACTCCTTCGGGCGGAAAACTTTAAAACCTGATACGTTACAATTACATAAATCTATTTATAAAAGATGTTGATTACTTAAAATTTCAAGGAAAGACATTAAAATAAAATTAGAGTTAGTATACATAAAAATATCTACAAATTCAAGTAACTGAATATTGCCACTGCATAAAAATAAAGATTTCTCTCAATGAGAAATGAAAAGATATAAACAAAGTTTGAGAACGAAAATGATGAAATCTTAAAACTTACCGTATTTCAGTAAACTCTTATATAATAACTTGCCTGCTTTGTCGCCGATATAAATAACCACATTTACTTCTGCCAGTTTTGTTATATATTATAATATAATTAACCCATAATAATTAATAGAATAATAATTAAATAATATAATAATAATAATAATAATAATAATAATAATAATAATAATAAAAAGATTTGTATCAATAAAATTTACAAACAAAAAGTATTTAATAAAACTAAATAACTATTAACTTAAATTATTAACATATTTGTATATTAAACTTGTTTAACAAATTTTATTATACCAAATTCAATTCGAGTTTCATTTCACCTTCAAAAGAGAGACCCCAAGACTACCGTTTCACAAAGTATCCCTTTGTAATGGGAGATACTCTCCAAGGTTTTAAGTTAACAACAGGTGTCATCAATCAAAATATTAACAATCCATTATATTAATAGTATAAACATATATAACACATACCTTATAATTTGCAAACTACTAAAGGATTTATAATTCTCACTACAAAAAATCTTTGTCAACACTAAACATATTTATATATACTTATATAATATATTATATACAATATAATTAATAACAAAATATTATAATACATGTATATAAACCTTCCAATCAACATCCTAAAAAAAAAGAAAATATAACAAAATCTTAATGAGAGAAATTATATAACCCTTTTTATGAAATGAATATGAACGAACAAATAATTAATATGAAAATATTTAATAGGTAATAACAGTGGGTACTCGATTAAAAACTTCCTTGTAATATGCAACACTCTTTTTGATTATCTTCTTTTCACATGTGAAAATTAAAATATGTATATAATGATCATTCTCTG
>JABUQX010016700.1:37500-52725 GCA_015478945.1 Trachelipus rathkii | reverse complement strand
TAATCTTATTAGACATCCTATTGAAATATCTTTTCACAAAGCTTATTAGACACCCTTCTGAAAATTCTTCTAAGATTATTAGACATTATATTAGAAAATCCTTAAACTAAGCTTATTAGATATCCTATTGAAAATCTTTAAGCTAATCTTATTAGACATCCCATTAGAAAATATTTTAACTAAGTTTATTAGATATCCTACTGAAAATCTTTTAACTAAGATTATTAGATATCTTATTAGAAAATCTTTTAACTATCTTATTAAATATCCTATTGAAAAATCTTTTAAATAAGCTTATTAGACATCCTATTAGAAAATCTTTATTGTCTTCTGTTAAAGCTTCATGCCTTGATAAGTTATTGAATTTGGCAGTATCCAACATGTTAATTTGCGATTATTAACAGATTACTGACACCAAAATGTTCATGGTTTCTTTATATTTGTAAATGGTGAAGAGTTAAAATTTTGAAATTCTTCTTCTCATAATCTGCTGTCAGATATTTCTTTTTAAATCTTGCATAGATTTTTTCGAAAACCATATAACCCTATTATATATATATAATATAATATATATATATATATATTATATATATATATATATATATATATATATATAATATTATATATATATATTTAGTATATATATCAGGGCGTAGCAGGGGGGTTGGAGGGCTGCATCCCCCCCGCGACATTTCCGCACAGTGAAATTTTTTCAGCAGAAAACAAACTACAAAATATATATAATATATATATATTATAATAATAGTAGTTATATATATATATAATATAATATTATATATATATATATATATATATATAATAGATATATACTATATATAGTATTATATATATATTATATATATATATATTTATATATATATATATATATTATAATATATATATATATAAAAATATATATATATAGTACTATATAAAATAATATTAAGCTCTATTCAGCAAAAAAAATCGAAAGTATACGGCAAAAAAACAGATGACACTCAAAATAAGAAAATGTGAAGAATAGAAAAAAATTGTACCAATAATTGAAACTAACGTTTATGTGGCAAGCAATCTTGCATTAAGGGTCAAGATGAAAACAGTATTGAAATTATCAACTCCAGCATGAAAATGAGCGAAATTTTAGCGAAGCTTCTTAGGTTCTCGGACCAAATGGAAGTGACCAAGTTTTGAAGAACACTTACTTCTATCATCCAAAAATTCAATGTATCGAGTCCGACGATGCCAGAATAAAATATACATGTCATTGAGTCAGTTTACGCAAAGGAAAATAGGTGGAGAATTTAATAATAAAGAACATCTTATTTCGGTTAGCTGACTTGAAAACAACGCATATTTCCCACAACAGAAGTTTTCACTTTGCGTAAGGTACGCGATTGGTGGTGACTGGAGGTGTACCTCTTTTACTTTAAAGAGTATTTTTATATTTGTCCGGTTTATATGCTCAGGAAAAACATTGCAATGCATTTGGAGAGATTGTATGTGTTTTTATCTTGTGTGTTAAAACCTCGAGAAACAATAAGCCGAGGATATGATGGAGCCTCTTCCATGAGAGACGAGAATTCGAGGAGTGCAATCTGTTATTTGAATAAGGATTCGCGAAAGCTTCATATTACACACATTGTGAGCACATTTTTGAAATGCTTAGTGCTTTCTCAGACCTCGTTCTATAATATTCGAGGGCAGAGTCGAATTACGTCTTTAGATTTGCATCTCTGAAATGCACTATTTTTCTAGATCGCTCCGAGGAACGTCACAAAGATCTTTTGGAAGATTAAAATATTAAAGGGAGTTTCTGAGATAACCAAGGATTATACATAAGAGGGATCAAAAGATGTGCGTGAGACCAGATGGTTGGAGATCGGCATGAAACGATTTGCCTAAGAGACTCTTGAGCCTAAACTTCGCTGCGTTTATTGTAAGATTATAAGAAAGAATGCTTGGTAAATTATCACGAAAGCTACTTCGTTTGTTAAATTCAGTCGAGTAATTTGAATATAATAAAGTTATTCGTTTTATAGTAAATTTTTTTGCTTGGATTAAGTCCTGACACTTTGTCAATAAACATTTACAGAGTGTCATTGTACGATTGTCATGCAATAAAACCTGTTAGGTGGGGGGAAAGAAATTATTTCAAACTTCTCGAAGAAGATAGAGCTAAAATGCAGACACAGGAGTTTTTAAATGCCAATATTCACACTAAGCCTAATAAATTGTTATGCAACGGTCTAAGTATTGAAGAATAACAATTCCTAAGAACTACGAAAGATTTCAGAAAACGATCGTTGTAGAATTTGCTTACATTGTCAATCGCCGATGATTTCATTTTACCGCATCTCAGTTTTTATTCCGTTTATTGATGATCTGTTATTTTTTTCGTTGTGAGTCGATTTCTCTGCGCATCACAACCAACTATCATTTCACCTTCGAGTATTTATTTTACCAGAAAAGTGCAGGGTGTACGCTGTTATAAGCATATTTCTGAAAGAAGCATCCTTTGTTAGTGGAAGACTAGCCTTTCCAGACTCCTCTGAGGATACATCTAAAAGAGATGGTCGTCTCTTGTTGTGTATTGAAATGCGCTTTAGAAAATTGAAAAACCAAAAAGCTGAGTAAGGTGCTGCTGAGTGTGACAAGAGGAGTTTTCCTAACATTGCCTCTGCTGAATATCTTAGCAGTATTCCTGTATCCACCGCAACAGTAGAAAAGAACCTTTTCAATAAGAGTTGAAAACGTTATTTACGGAATAGTTTGGAGAGATCGCATACAAGTCTTGCTTACTTCTCAGGGTATGAATACGAGAAAACATATTTTTCATAAGTTTTCATTTTGATAATATACTGCGGAATTCCTAATATTATTTAATTCTGTTAATCGTGTTAATTGGGCTTTTCACCAAGTTTAAGCTCCTGCCGAAATAAATTTTCAGCTTCTCTTTATCAAGGCGAACCATAAGTTTCAGTTACAAGGAGCGAACAATTTCATACGTTTTGCGTTATAGGATAGTTTATTCTGAAGTTATAGCCGAAAGGTAGAGAGGACCGAGAAGTTAACTTTTATCAATATTTGATCAGTAACAACTATAGCGAGCTAAATAGAAATTCCACTCTGATCTAACCTTCCCACATCCCTTGTTATCAAACCGAGATATATTCATGCACAGAGAAGTACTTTCTAGTTCTTCATGTGGTTCGGTGACTTGGTGGTGCCGAGAACGTCATTTACCTATGAAGTTAATTAGAGTTGTGAACGTGCATTACCTATTTAATTATTTTTCATTTTGTCCATCATTCATCCATTATTTACAACATCTACATTATGTATGAAATTCAGACGGTGGCAATTTATTTAAATTTGAGCACCAGGACTGCTTCTAGTCGAAGTCATCGTCGTTAAATCTCTCAAAAAAATTTTTTTTTTTTTTTTATTAAAACACGTTTTCACAACTCATTACGAAATATATTCACTTTTTATTATTTATTTGTAGATTGCTTTAGATAGTTGCAACTATAACAGGGACAATATTTAAATGGTAAAAATTGTTAAAAAAAAAATTATTAAAACCATTATTTATAGAAAAATACCTGTTGCATAATGTTGTGGAGTTGTAGCTTACTTATAATGGCCCCTAGAGAGGACAGATAGTCAGTTAGCTTGGCTCTTTAACATAGGAACATAGCCTAGTTTAACTTTAAAAACTTTCTTTATTTATGTTTTTCACTTTTATATTGTTAGAAGATTTCTTTCTGAATATCATGGTGTGATTAAAAACTAGAATCTTTTTATTTTATTGTGAAACGCAATTATGTGCGTGCGGTAGCCTAGGCCTATACTGCTATTTCCAAGTTTATTAATTTCAGCGAAATTTTATTTTTTAACTTTTTTTTCAATATATATATTCAAAATTCGTAATTTATATTTTATTCTTTATTGTTTAATTCTACGTCACTTCTAAAGGGATGTACACCAAAAAACGTGAAGGACTCGTATTCTAGAGTCTAACCCTTACCAACGAAAAAAGTATAGATTTTCTTTCATTTAAACTTTATTTTTATATTATTCTTCTTATTTTATGTCACGGCATTAACTGAAAAATTTGTATAGATTTTATTTAGTTATTAAAATTATTTACAGTAAGTTTATAACTTTATACTATGCGTCGTACGCGAGCTATTGTTTTCTAACTACTACAAATTCCCGCGTTAGATTAATAACACCAAAAAATAAATGACATGGGTAATTTTTTGAGAGGCAATTTGCCAACCGTTAACGACTTTACAATCTATGGCGTTTCTCGCCATATATTCGTAATTATTACGCAGTATTCACATCAAATATACAAAGTTATTTTATAAACAAATTATTAATGAATCCAATTTGTTGCACATATATATATATATATATATATATATATATTATATATATAATATATATAATATATATATTATATATATATATATATATATATATATATATTATATATATATATATATATATATAATTTAAACTTCATTTACAATGTACCCACTTGCGAAAGTCGCAGCCCACCCCGAAAAAAACCTGCTACGGGCCTGACTATATATATATATATATGATATATAATATATTAATATATCATTAAAATTATATTATATATGAATTATATATATATAATACTATATATAATATATATAACAGTATGAAAAAATATATATAGTATATATTATATATATATATATATATAATATAATATATTATACTAATATATATATGATTTATATATAATAATATATATATATATATAATATTATTTATTTTTCCTCTTTATCTTTCTTATTTCCTCCCATGATTAGTAATTAGGGTGTGATTCTTTTTCCAACAAAAATTTCCTGAAAAATGATTTAGAATTGAGAATACTTCAAAAAAACAAACATATAAGAATGCCACTTACTTGTAAAAAGTCGATTTTCTGAAGACATACTATATGAATATCTATCAAGATTTCCAAACTAATAACTAAAGTTCATTTTAAATTTTTATATATATATATGGGTCATTAGATTGGGTAGGGCCCTATTGCCATTCTTCTCTGTTTATATATATAAAATAAATAAGTGAACTTATCTATCCTTTTTTGCACTGTTAAACACAGAAAGTCACTATCATTATCTTACTAATATTAATTAATTAGAGTAACGTCTATTTTCATTATTCTCTCAGTTTACATTTATATTTTACTTTTTTTCCATTGGGCTTATCACTCATATGTTTATGTTAAAATAAAGTATCTTTAAACTAAATCATTTTTTGGACTCAATGCTGAAAAGAATAAAAAAAAACTATAACATCTAACTAAATAAAAACAAAAATTCTAATTTCAATTAATGACTCTTGTCCGATCATTTTCTCAGAATTGTTCGTCGTTGATTAAAAAACGGAAAACAACTTCCTATTAAAACTGAAAATAACAACCAATGTATAGCTGATATTATATATCATATATATATACTATATATAATATATATACTATATACTATATATATATATATATATATATATATATATATATATATAGTATATATATATATATATATATATTATACGCTAACAATGACTTTACATTATTTAGTATATAATATAAATATATATAATATATATATATATATAATATATATTTCTGCCCTGTCCCACCTTATTGGAGAGGCCACACCACTCAGAAAGCCGGCCAACTGACTCATTGGGCGCTTTCACACGGTCGAGAAGGAAGTTTATTGCGAAGGTGGTATGGTGTGAGGGCGGGGCACTCTAGAAGAAGTGCTCCATTTGACTGTGTCCTGGATATACAATAATCTTAGAAGATGGGGAAATAACTTGTCAAGTTTGAATCTGAATTATATTGCAAAAGTATTTGGGTGGTGACCTGATCTTCTCCGGGCGAGGTTAATTTGCTCTCTCTGGACAGTATTTTCTGTAAGGAGAGGTGTTTGGGGATGCGGATGTTTAGGTAGAATTGTTAATTGGCGTTTTGTAATATTGTTATTAATTGTGTACATGGAATGTAGAGTAAGCCCAATACATATTGAGGTGGGGTGTTTTCGATGTCATTATAGTTGGCTGTGTGAGAGGGGAGGGGTTTTACTATTTGGGGGGGGGCTTGGAAGTATTTGGTGCAATTGGCACTGAGTATGATTGCATGTTTTCTGGAAAAATTGTTATGTTCCCTACCATCTTACAAGTGGGTAGGGATGGGAAGGATGTGTCTCTCGTCATGTAAATGCTGGAGATGGGGGTTGTATTAGTACATCGTAGATATTCTAGGCAGTTTTTGTGTAACTTGAATTTTGTTAAGTTGGATTGTTATAGTTGCGGTAAAGCGGGGGGCAGTTATATATTTTTTCTCGATGTTGTTTTGTAATTTGGTAAGGGTGTGTTTCTGTTGCTGAAGTTTGTTTGGAGATAGTTCGGAGGTGTTTAATTTCCGTTGAGTTGATGAGTTTGGTCGATTGGGGGGAGAAAGTCATGCGTGTGTCGTAAGTGATCCTAAATATTTTTGGTTTTGTTTAGGGGAAAGGGCGATTGTTGTTAGTAGACTATGGTGGAATGTGGATTGATGTCGTTGTGAGTTAGAGCGAGTTGATAGAGGAATTTAAGGGGAAGCTGTATTCTATTGGTGAGTAGCCAAATTTCTAATAATTTAGGTAATTCTTGGTGTGTTGGTGGCTTGTATTAATACAACGATGGATGTGAGGAAATGAGACTGACTGTCGTCTGCTAAAGTATTAGTTTGCTGGAATTGGTTGGTAGGGGTGGGCAAATCTGCTTAAAGAAATTTTAGAGGAATGGAGAGAGAATGGCCCCTGTGGGACGCTGTTTTGTAGTTTATTGGAGTGTGAGAGTGGTGTTTTATGGAGGAACTTTGGCGTATCTATTAGTAAGGAAATTTGAGAGCCACTTTTATCATTGTTTTCTAGTGGGATTGAGGATTTTCTTGCTTAGTAAGGATATACTGTGGGCAGTTTCAAAGGCGTATGTTATGTCGCATGGCTGTGAGTATCGCGATCTGTTGAAGGGATTGGTTGAAGCCATTAATTATGTGTCTGTGTGAGGAGTAGGGCTGTGTCGTTGATCGATTGCTTTTTCAAATCGTGTATGAATTCATGGGCAGGTTTTGATGGTGGGATATTTTTGTTTAAATATTAGCTTCTCCGCAGTTGCGATGTGAGAGAAGAGAGATGGGCGATAGGAGATGGGGAAGATTGGGGTCTTTGTTTGGGTTTCAGTTTTGGAATGAATGCATTTTCGCCAGAATTGGGTGTATATAATGAGTTTTCAGATCATTAGTAGGAAACACCTGTTACTGTAACAGCGACGCGGATCAGTGTTCTAATCCCGCTGCATGGAGAGTAAATCTTCCTGGACTATTCATTTAAAATACCCTCCACAGGAGGTTACCGCCGAAAGGAGCCGGCTAGGGCCAGCCTACAGTCATATATATATATATAATAGATATATAATTATATATATATATATATATCTTATATATATATATATATATATATAATATATATACATATACTATATATATATATATATATATATATATATATATATATATATTTGCTAATAGTGTTTTGTAGTAAACAACTCTAAGTGATTGTTGATAATTCTGACCCTTTTAATTTCTAAAAGTAATAATGTTGATAAAAGAGCGTCCGAATCACATATTGAGAAAGTGGAATCTAGTACATATCTTTGTGTAGACTGTTGTCAATAACTAAAGCTTCTTCAAATTTTCTTTTAAGACCTGTTGAAGCCTGAGTTAATTTCTGAACACGTCACCATTGTTTGTATGTCGCATCTTGATTATATATATATATAATATTATATATATTATTATATATTATACTTATATATATAATATATACTATATTACTATATTATATATATATATTATAATATATATATATTATATAATATACGGTAAATATATATACTTATATATAATATAATATATATATATTATATTATAAATATAATAATATATATATATACTAATTATATATATATCATATATATATATGTTATATTATATATATAATATATATACTTATATTATATATTAATATATATAATAATGGCCATGTTATGAAATTACATTTAATTTATCTTTCTTGCATCCTAAATTTTCAGACAAATGTATTTGTCTTATGTAATCCATGTATGTATGCACAAGTAAAATGTTCATTCTTTCTTCAAGCAATTATTGTAAATAATCATAAAACTAATAGAACTTACCTTACGAAATTTTTAAAAGGAGAAATCCCAGTTCCTGCATGCTTTACATTGTAGTAAAGGCTCAACTAACTTCTGGTTCTTTACTCATTGTGGTGCTGCTCATTTGTGTTTATCTTTTAAGTAAACATTCTTTACTATGATGAACTTGGACGTGTCTCATTCAACGAATTAGAATCTTATTCATTATTTTTTAAAATCCAAAATAGGTTTTCACAGTTGGTACAGATATTGTCTGACATTTGTAAGTGCAGCTGAGTCATCATGGTTACTATCCATTGTTGTATGGGTCTCAAAGACTTTGTCACAACTTTTTTGTGTTTTAATAGAGGATTGCAGCACACCTCATGGTATCCTGACTTTCCTCTATTGCTCATAGTGTAAAAAAAACTTCTTACTACTGTTATTGAATACTAAAAAAATTTTCTCGAAATAATATAATATATATAATATATACCGTATTATATATATATATATATTATATATATATATATACTATATATATATATATATATATATATATACTATACTTATATATATTATATATATATTATATATATATATATATAATATATATTTATTATATATAATATATATTAATTATTATATATATATTATATATATATAATAATACTATATATATATATTCATATATATTTATACTATATAATAATTATAATATATTAATTATTAAATAATAACAATAGTATCATCAACGTAATATTTAGGATAGAGGAGTAGATTGTTGAGGAAAAAATCACGTTACCAAACAGATAGGAAGTTTGAATTTTAGAGAAATATTGGAAATTTTTATTGATCCTTAATGAAGTATATTAATGCTTAATGAAATAAATTAATGCTTAAAAATTTAATTAATGTAATGAAGTATATTAATGAACTTAATAAATATATATAATGTATATATAATATATATACTATATATACTATACATATACTATATACTATAATATACTAGTATTATATATAAATATATATATATACTATACTATATATATATGATATAATTAAATATTTTTTTATATTTTACAATATTACTTAATATATATAAAATAATATATATAATATATATGAGTTTCATTGTACAGACCCACCACGGCTCACGCAACGGCCACACGGTTGAAAAAGAAATCGGACAACAAATGGAGGTTGGGTCCGCGACGATGCAATTTTCAAACGTCAAAAGAATATTTGAATAGACTAGAACATGAAATATTCAGTCAATAAAAAATAAATCCACAAAACTAAACAAAAATACTCCTTCCATTATAAAAGGTCCTAGTATACGGAACAAAATCAAAATATTATGAACAATATTCACTTCTTGTAGAAACAAGAAAAAGCATTACTACTAAAGTGGATGATTCGATAAGATTATGGGATATCTTTTGGAAGTTGTTATTTGATGGCTAAAAGTAGTAAATGACGGCGGCGAATATAGTCCAGCTGGGAACCAATCAGATGAACAGATTATTGGCGAACAGATGCAGGGGTAGACTTCGACAAAATTGAAATGTGAGGGGATTCCTGTAACTAGTGTACTGTGTATGTGATAATTGGTTGTGGCATATACGAGGCGTGCAAGTATACCTCGTGTAAGCATTTTCGTGGGAGGAAGACCAGTCCCCGATATCGGCTTTTATATTTCTAACGTTTTCGTTATCGCTCTCGGATTGCATATCGGTCCAGGCGCTTCTTGCCAATAGATCGAAACCTGTCGAGAGAGCAGGGATATAATCGGTTTGAGTGGAGGCTACCTGTCGGAATGCATATATAGATATAGTATATATAGTTATACTATATATTAGTACTGATATAATATAGTATATATTACGGTTATTATTATATATATAGTAGTATAGTATATTAATATATTATATAATATTATAGTATATATAGTAGTGATATATATATATGGATATATATATAGTATTTACTAAGACCAACAATGAATAGAAGCATCTTCTGAAGGAAGCGCGGAAAGTTTGAGTATGAAAGAAGTGGAATTGCTTAGAATAATTGAATTTAGGTGGCTTTTGGTAAGTGATGAAATGGAATGTAGGGGTGTGGAAAGACACGTTCGATGAAGTTAATGTGTATCTGTTATAGTCTGTGAGTAGTGATTGAGGTATTAGGTGTAATGTGTGTGGGTTTGATGTTACAAGTAAGAACTAGGAGTATTTTGGGGTATGAGTTGTCATTAGTTAATGGTATGGAGGGTCAGAGGGTAGGAGTGGAGTAAAGTTGAAAAGAATGTGTAAATCTGCAGGTATAGATGAAATACTGGTGAAAAGTGATCAGAGCGAGTGCGGTGGATGGTGATTGATTGATTTGGAAGTTGTGTAATAAGCGTGTTATGGAGGTATAGCTTCCATAGGCGATGGAGGAGAGCGGGGTAATAGGTTACCCTTGTATCAAGGTGAAGGGAGAAAAAGGAACTGTAGAAATTACATTGGAGAATAAGTTTTATTGAGTGTTGTAGGGAAGTAGTTAATGCTGCATGTTTCGGTCAGAAAGAGTTGCTTTCGAGTGACTGACAAGGAACTCTGTTATTGGGTGAAGAATCAAGGTGCCTGTTAGAGTGTGAGAGATAGTGTGGTGATCTAAATGCTTTAGTCATTAAAACAGAGGGGATTAATAGAAAATGAGGAGAAGAGATAAATTATATTTAGGTTTAGGATTCAACAGGCGAATAGATTAATAGGAAGTTCTGGCCTAATGGCATGTATAGTGATATATGTGTGGGGTAGGCTTCTGAAATTGGGCAATCAACGAAGTTAGTGTATGACGATGTTGAAGCCGGTTGGTTGTAAGAATAAATGGTGTCAAATGAGTATTGGCTTTAGGTTAATTAGCGGGGATGAGACAGGTTTTTTTAGTTCCTTGTGTTATGCTATTTGTACTATGATTGCGGTTATAAGGATTATTCGAGGTGGGAATATGAGGCCAGAAAATGAGGTGTTAAATGATGAGAAATGGATGATGAGTGAGGGTGCCCTAACCTATTTATTGGGGAATGATTGGTTCTGCGTGTGTGAGGAATTGTAAGAGAGTCATAGATGAGGATTGGTAGAATGAATTTTGCTAGGTATGTAAAGGCAGGTGTTTGAAGTAGAACGATTAGATAATGATAAGGATTATGGTGTGATGTTGAGACAGTCCTCAGTTTGTTAGTTAATGTTAGTATGTGAGCTGAGCTGAGCAATGTGTAGCGAAGCTTTATGAATATTCAGGTACATGGTGTTGGATGTAGAACGGGACACGGATGATGATGCAAGTGTAAGTATGGAAAGTGGTGAATGAGCCAGGAGTTGCTGGTGCAATAAATGCGTTTGAGGTGAATGTAAAAGAATTTATAGTTCTGGATGTCGCGTAGGGTTCTTACATGAGGGTATGTTGTTACCTGATTTATTGTATAGTAGGTATTTGAGACTATATGGTCTGGAAATAAGAAGTATAGATCTATAACAGATCAAGATGTGTTGCAGGATGACATCCTTAGGAGCATGCTTATGGTGTGAGAAGAATTTAAAAAATGAGGACATTAAACTATTAGAGAGAGTTGTATGGTGCAAAGAAAAGGGTAAATGATGAGAAATAAATGAAAGTTGTTTAAGATAGTATTGTCAATGTGAAATAGCAAATGAAATGATAGCTCGTGCGTTAAGCGAGACTGAATTATAGTGGATGAAGATGTTGGGAAGCGAACGGCTGGAACTCCAAAGAAAAAGATGCGGATTGAGTCAGTCAACGAATGTCTGAAGGAGAGGAAAATTGGTGAAGTAATTGACAGAGGGGGGGTGGGGATGAGAATAAAGTGACATGATAGGAGAGAAATGGCGGGGTATTTTATTAAGGGGCATGTTATGGACCCACTGGCCCCAAGGCGCATAGAATCACCTACTACACGCAACTATACTTACATAGGAGGCCCGTCAGGACGGGAGTGGGGCGCGTGAGAGTGTAGGATCTGATTTTCGAGTCTAATGATGATTTTTCACGTATATTAATTGTGTACAAGAGGGAGGCACGTAAGAGTTATGGGCTTTGCTTTTCACATTATGCGTCAAGTATTCTATCCTACTGCTTCTGTTCTGACAGGCTTGTAGATGCACCATTACTCCCGAATCTAGGCGAAAGAACGACGGATCATGAATAAGATGTAAAGAAAGAGAATATATATATATATAATAAGATATAATAATATAATAGTATAGATAATAATATATAATATACTATATAAGGTAAAGTAGATATCTGGTAAAAACATATATATCAAATATATATAGAATATAGTAATCAATAAAAAGATAAGAAAAGAGGTAATATATATGGTTATAATATTATAATTATTTATATTATAGTATATATCCTCTATTCTACTTGATAAAAATTGGAGTAACAATGCTTAAATACAACACACAAAGAAGTTAACTCATCCGATTTCCTGTGTTTTGATTCAAGGCGTTGACTTAGTATATCACTGAGAGATTCACAAGTTACTAAAGAGAATAACGAAATTAAGACTTTCTTTACTGTTAGTACCACTTTGTATCCTACTGAAAACCGTTTTACATATCTAACAATCGATGTTTGTAATAACTTATAACTAGTGTCATCCTAACGTATCCTTCTATACCACTATAGGTTGTCACTAGGTGTACACCCGTAACAAAAACTTCAAGGTATTTCCTCAAGGAATACTTCGTAAGTAACCAACATTTACTATAAACTACGCTTTACACTAATGAACTATAACTGTACTTGAACACGTAACAGTACTCCACTATATTACTTATTGTACTTTTCACTTCACAGTACTTTACTTTATTACTACTTTAATCACATATCAGCAATGACTGCAATGAAAAGAATATAAACTTTAATAAACAATAACACTGATCAAACCAGAAACATCTGTGTGCTTCTACCGCCGACTTGGTCGACACAATAACTAGGAAACACTCTGTGTTCTTCTTCAACTTCTCAATCTTCCCCTCTTCTCATACATAGAAGAACAACCATCACATCTTCACAAAATAGGACAAACAAACTAAGAAAAGAAAAACTACGCAAACTCAATCATATATATATATTTATATATATTATATTAATATATATATATATATTATTAATATATATAATATATTCATATATATATATTAATAATATATATATATATATATATATATATATATATATATATGTATATAATATTATAATAATAAGTATATATAATAATAATAATTAATTAGTAATAATATCATATGTATATATATATTATAAACTATATATATATATATTATATATATTATACAATTATATATATATATATATATATTATATATATATATATATAATTATATATATAAATATATATATATATATAATATATTATATAATTATAATATATAAATATTATATATTAATATATATATATATATTTATATTATTATATATATATATATATATAATATATAATATATATATATATATATATATATATATTAATATAATTATATATATATATGATATATATATATATATATATAATATATATATATATATGAACTTGTTCTTTAACAAGGAGTTAACCGATATAATATCGAACGACGATGTATTGATTTTTTTCGATTAGTTGACAGCATAGAGCTTCCAAAAATTGCCAAAAAGTTTTTTTTTTTTTTAAACTATAAAATACCCAAGATTAAATCGCGAAGATGGAGAAAGTCAGGGTCTCTCGGCTTCAGCAGGGGATGATCGACGGGGGGAACTTCATCCCCCCTTTGTCACGTAATTTTTTTTTTTTTACTTCATTATTATATTTTAAAATCAAAAAAATAAAATGTAAAATTAACAATGATAAAAAAACAACTTGTGGTAACTCTTGCGCTCCTTCTATTGGAGTTTAAGCTAACACGTGGACATAATTTCTGGCAAGGGTCCACGCGTACGGTCGGCGATTTTTAGATATCATGTCTTTTATGTAACATTCTTTTAAAGGAGTAGTGCCTATTATTATATATATATTACCAAAAATATATAAAAAAATATTATTTTTTAAAACAAACTACATCTCACATTTCTAAAATACTTCTTAAATTTTAATATATATATTTAATAAATATATATATATATATATATTATTGAAAAACACCCTTAAAGTATTTTCACCCTGCTTGGAATCGAACTTGGACCCTAGCATATACGCGTATGTGTTTGACCAACAACCACCATCGAGCTAAAGAAGAACACGGACATATCTTCTATGGTCCATAGGGCAATGCCGCGTTCATTCCCACTCCACATTCGGGTGGGGGGGGGCAAACAGGATACGCACAAGTTTATATATACAACAGAACCGGGGGTCAAGATGTACATAAGAATTGCAATAACCTGCAATCAAATTTGTATTGAAAAACACCCCTAAAGTATTTTTACCCTGCTGGGAAATTCGAAAGCCTGACCCTAGCAGATATACGCATATGTGTTTGACCACCACGGCAACGATGAACAAAAAGAAGAACACGACAATATTTCCTATGGTCCAAATAGGGCATGCCTCGTTCTTCCCCCTCACACTGGGGGGGGGGGCAAACAGGGTTACCGCACAGAAAGGGTGATAAATAATACAACAAAAACCGAGGGGGCAAGATGTAATCAGAATTGCAAATAACCTGCAAATCAAATTTGTATGAAAAACACTGCCCAAAAATATTTTCCCAATCTGGAATCGAACCTGGACCCCTGTTTGGCCCCTCCCCAAGTTATTGTATTTTTTTAATAAAGCTACACCTCACGGACATAGCCCTATCTAGAGGGGAACTTTTTCTAGGAAATTTCTACCTAGGATCCGAATTAGGATTCGAACCCGCGCCTTACCATGCGACTCTGTCGCTCTAACGATTGAGCCACGGT
>JABUQX010016700.1:22500-30000 GCA_015478945.1 Trachelipus rathkii | reverse complement strand
CGTTAGACAATTCTGGAACTGATCCTCGGGATCTTGTTTGTGGTGGCGAGTATTGGCTTTCCTCAGCTTGTTCACAATTCTCTACGTACACTGGTTCTTGACCTTTATTCATATTCTCCGGGCTTTCCCCAACTTCTTTCAACTCTTCATATAGGGATTTCCTTGTTACTTCTGGTGTTCTTAAGTCATCTGCTTCAGGGCTCTCTCTTCCATTTCTGACTGTCCAGTCCCAGGTACAGGCAACTCCTCCTCCAATTGACCAAATGGCGTTTCTTCTTCCAAATCACTCATGTCGCTTACTATTGTAGCCAACATATAACTGTTCTCCGGGAACCGCAGCTACGCCTCAAACTTCCGGATATCAAAGTCACTGCTCCCGTCACTATTTGTATCATTGTTATCAAACCAGTCCAACTGTTCACTGGCATCAATAGGTGAGAGGACCGAGTCAATATAGCTCGTTTGTGTCCCCATATCGAATGTTATCAACTGGTCCGTCTGTACAGCTGCAACATTCTTCGTTTTGACGCTTGCTGTCGCTACACCTTTCAGCATCTGCCACGCCTTCTTTAACTGAGCACCTTTCTTCTTTTCCGTCCGCGTAACGACCGAATGGTTCTTACTCCACAAAATTGTACGCTGTTCCGGACGGTTGTGTCCACCCCTGACCAAAGGGTTGCGCCCATCTTCGACCGACTGGTCCTGTACGTTCATTAATGGTTCTTTTCCCCACACTTGACTGAATGGTTCTTCTTCTCCATTAGCACTGATAATTCCTAAGAACCCCAACCAAGGCCCATGTCTCTATCTCAGAATCATTTTCTTCAGGTGAGTTTACTTGTGAGGTCTCCAATTCTACTTCTTCGTTCTCTTGTCGGAAATGCTGTAACAAGTAAGGAGGCGGATCTGCCCAAACTTTCAAATGTGAGTAATGTGCCTTTATAGTTTTTCCTTCCCTTTCGATCTCATACGTCATTCCTTCGGATACAACTTTGGTAACTACATAGGGCCCTGCAAATCTTTCTCCCAACTTCTTGTCTACTGACCTGTCCACACTTATAATCTTCCTTTTAACTTTTACTCCCACTGCATAAGGTAACCAGTTAGGGTGACCCTCTCTCCACTTTCCTTGTTCTTCTCTTGGGATGGGTAACATCACTCCTCTTTCATGATGTTCCGTCATTAATTTCTCTGCTGGTGACATCCCCAGTTCAGTATGTTTTGTGTTGTTAAACACCACTCTCGGCAGGCAAATGTCCCAATCCAATTCTTTAGCTACTACATTATTCACTAGCTCTGCAAACGTTCTATTGACACGCTCCTCTGCCCCGTTACTTGATGGCTTATAAGGACTACTATAAATGTGGTCAATCCCATAGCTCCTCAACATCTGTTCGAACCTCCTACTCCTGAACTCCACTCCATTGTCGGTCAGTATCTTGTACAGTGCATGTTTAAAACTTTGTAGCATATCATGTTATAAGATAAAAATCGATACACTTTTGCTACCATGTTTGGTAGCCTCACCATTGCCCATTACTGACAATTAGTGCAACTAGGCATACTACATTTCCCAATCTTGTTTTTGGCATGGACATAACATCCACAGCAGCCATCTCAATGGATTCTTCACTTTAATTTTCCAGACAGGTGGGTATACTACCGTATGATCAATCTTCATTAGTTGGCACTTCGGGCAAGTCCTACATACTTCCTGAACCACTGTATGTATTTTTGGATGCCACACATACTTCACTACTGCATCTAATAATTTGTCTCGTCCTATGTGCGCAAGATTTCTGTGTATGGTCACGCTTACATGTACAAGTTGTTTGAATCCCACCACTGCACTACAATAATTTGTTCCCAGTTTCTTCACTAAAATTCCTTGGTTTATGGCAAAATCCTCTCTGTACCGATAAAATTCTTTTAAGAGATCGGTCTTATCAATCTGTTGGCCATTTCTCACCCTCTCTCTCAGGGTTTTTATAGCTTCTGATCTATTTTGTAATTGCACAATCTCCTCTGGCGCTATTTCCATTAATTGACCACTGTTTCTGTTAACCGATACATTATTTACCACCACTGTTGTTATAAACGTGTCACTCACATTCTCAGAATCCCCATCATGCGAAATTATTCCTTCACCAAAATCTAGAACTGCTTTAGTTCATGCCCAACAAGAGGCAAGCTGGGATATATTCATCTTTAACCACCACCAATGGCAATGTCACCTGCCGATATTTCGTGTTTATGGTGAATTCCACTGCTCTTGTGCACTCCATCTCCCCGGTGCCCACACCATTAAGTATTACTTCCACTGGCCATTCTCGTCGTATATGCCCAAATTGCGTAAGATCGTTTACGACGGCCTCCTGTATTAAACTGATCACTGCACCAGTGTCTAGAAACGCACATTTTGTCACTTCCCCTATACACACTTCTTTCCAGGCAACCCCCTTCAAAATGTGGTTACAGCTCAGTCTTGAAATGTGGCCTCTTTCTTTCATCAACAGATTTATCTCCAGTCCTTCACCATAATGGTGACTCAACAAGTTAGTTTCTTCATCCTCACTTGCTTCTTCTTCTTGAAGATGTTCCCCATCGGTATCCTGTCCATCTTCTTGAAGTTCTTCCTCGTTATCTGAAATGATTGGTATTTCTTCCGTCATGGTATTCCAATTTGTTGGACTGAATGTGCCGTTGTCTTTTAAGGGATTAAAATGGCTTCCTCCCAGCACCTGCAAGTGCACATCCTCCAGGTGTTCTTCTCTCGCCTTGGGATCAATATAAGCCACCGAACAGCATGTTCCATGATGGAGCCATATCTTCACTTTGAAAACATCACTGGCCGCCAATAGTACTTCCGGCACGGGCTCTCTTCCAGGTTCTTTCAGTGCTCTTAGGTATTTTAATGCTTTTGCCCGTTTCTCTATCCCGTATACCCTCCTTTCCAAAATGAGCTTATCCAACAACATTTCCCGCAAGTTTCTAAAATTCCTGGACTCCCTTCTAGATCGTTGTATCAAGTATAAGGTTGAAGGTTGTGTATGAGAATACAGTTCAAATTATGAAACATAAGGTGCAGGCCCAAAGCTGGGAGGTTGGTATTTACAGATATGGAAATTCTTGATGGGAACTTGGTGAACTTGCATGAAACGTTGATCACCGAAACACATTCTAGCAAGATTAGTTCAAAATTTTCTGACTCAAACATACTATTTTGAAAGTTACCGACTGACTCTGACTCTGACTCTGACTCAGCCTCTTGAAAATTATAACTCCGACTCCGACTCTATCATATCAAGTACCCAGGCTACAGCTCAGACTGTTAAGTGATAACAGCCTACATTAACGAACAATTTAAAGGTTGTAAGACTGAACCACTTCAAATTCTGAGGAAAAAATTTCCTATTAATAATTTGTGTGTCATTTTGTTTTCTCATGTTTTTATTACTTTCCATACAAATATATCTCAGCTATACAAGCAAATCGTGCCCACACTCCGCACAATTAATCTCTCCAGTTTCAAAATGTGTGTAATTTATTTAGAAGGCTTGTTCCTTATTAGGAAAACCTTATCAAAAATTTTAAGAAGTTTTGTTTAATTCACTATCGAACAAAAAAACGAATTATAAAGCTTAAAAAAAAATCGCGTTATTGAATTGAGATCATAACTGCATGAATAATTTAGTGCTTATAATATTGATGAAAACTAATTATTATTATTAACAATAAAAATTTTTACTTACATCTATTATTTATTATTATTATTAATTATTATTATTATTGATGATATTATTATTATTATTATTATTATTATTATTATTATTATTATTATTATTATTATTATTATTATTATTATTATTTTATACTTATCTTCTAGTCACGATATCAAAAAAATTTTATGCTTAACACATTCTGGGAAGTGTGCTGACTCTAAAAATAACGAGTGTTAAAACCTCAATAAATTTAAGTTATGTTAGAGACTGATGTAAAGAATAACTGTGTCATAAGAGACTAGAATAAAGCGGAAAACTTACCGGTTAATAAATTTTGGAGCTGAATGATACACGTAACGGACGAGAACTGTATCAGAGCAAGTGAAGAGTAGCTGGAAAGGAATATGGAGCTGTCTAGGGTAAAATTTGGGATGACATTTCTAAAGGGATTGATTTTGAATTCGCGTGAGAACACTTTTATAACAATACTTGAGAGTACCATGAGAAAAATCAGAATGATTTAGGGAATCTTTGGAAGCGAAGGAGAATGAGGTAGAGAAGGGGGGGGGAAATAAAAAGGGGATTGATTTGGACTCTATTTCTGATATAATTGTTTGTTATGTGGAAGAATGAGATTGTCCTAAGAAAAAAAAGATTATAAGTTTAGTTGACGAGGACTTAGAGATGTGATAAAAGGATTCGGCGCATGCGTGAAAATAAAATAGAAGAAAAAAATTAAACCCCCAAAAAAAATAGGAGTGATAAAATTATCGAAATTCCAAATGGAGATAAAGGATAAGAAAGAAAAGATATCTTTTCCTTTCTTTAGGATATGTTTAATCCTCGCGAGTACAGCGCTCCCCTGCCATGAAAAAGAAGGGTAACTATTATATGCAATTGTTGCAGGTGGGTTGGAATAAGTGGGTTCTAGTTCAGTGTAAATGGGTGTAGTTGGTTTTGGTTCAGGTATCGGGCTGTTTGAACTACGGTGTATTGGACAGTAGGAGCTGCAGGACTAACCAGAGTAGGACGGAGTTTAATATAAACACAAATGATTGCTAAGATGCCAAGGATTGCTACAACAATAGAAAATCCGGACAAAGAGTAAGAGTGTATGTTGATTAATTCTTGATTTTGGAGTGTTTGATTTAAGGTGTCTAAAGAAGTGTCCCAATGAGGGTGTAAGGGCTTTAATTTCAACTTGGAAGTTAGAGAAGTTACAGTAGGAATAAAATTCTGGTAAATGTGAGGATATTCAGGAAGTTGAGAGTCTTTTGTAATCCAACTAGTTTGGACGGAAGAGTGAGAAGGATATTTAAAGATGTATTTGTCTGATACCAGAGTGCATCCCTGGGGAAGAAGGAAAATATTACTGGTGATTAATTTTGGTTGGTTCCTGGGACATGAGATTGAAGCTACAACTTGGGAAGGGAAAGAGAGTAAAGTTTGATTTCCAACCTTAAGATTATATGGTGCTTCGTAAGGATAGGGAATTTAATTACAATGAGTAGTTTGGATGGTTCCAAGTACTGCGGATAGAATGCAGTTTTGGTAATCAACCTAGGTTCACGGCGCGTTTTCTAACACATCATCACCAGCTAACACAGTAATATCTTACGAAACTTATCATTTCTCTAACAAATTAGTGTTAATTTCACATTGTCATAGTAATATTTAACAAAACGTCACAGAAATTAAAAAATAGCCTAACATATCTAACACTTACAATGGGCGAAAACCTACAATAGATACTAACATTTGGAACTACGAATAAGACATTAACATTTGGACCTATGAATAGGTTCTCAACCCACCCCCCTCATTACACCGCAAAACTCAACCTATCCCTGCTTTTCAATCATATCATCAGCAGTTAGTAGTATTACCTAACAAAATTCATAATAGTGTCCAAACTATCCAACCAGCACCTTGAAATATGAATTGAAACTACATTCGTCAAAGTGTCGTGCGTTTCAAATATAACACCATTTTGAACTATGAATAAACGTGGACATTAGCAAAATTACTGTAAACATCATAAAAATAACCAATCGATCATACAGATCAACGAATAAAAGCTAAAATAATATTTCCTGAACTAAAAACATATAGTTCCATAACATACCTGCCATACATTAAGCGTGAATAAACTGACGACATTAACAAAGTATAACAATCTCAAGCTTTACTATGAATAAACTGGTAGGTTTGACAGCAGCATCTGCAGAGGCATTGGCGGACTAAACTTTCTGATAAAACCATATCAACATAATCTCAATGCTTTATACATGACAGAACAATTTCAGAGACAGGCCACTACCGAGAGATGCATAAGGCCATCTAGGGTACCCCAAAGGGAGACAGCTGATGCATAAGGGCACAGCCCTTTGGGCTGTGCCCTTACCGCTTATAGATCAATAGATCATGGAAGGGTGGGTGGGGAGGGGAGGAGTGGATGAACGGGTGGTTTGATTGCTGACTTGTCAGATTTTCTTTAAAATCAGTAAGCTATTACACTTTACTATGGTATTTATTCAAAGAACCTATTTTTATGTTATGTTTTTGCAGTTATTCGTACTTGTTTTTATGTTATGTTCGGATAAAACTTTGTTATGTTTGCAGTTATTCGTTGATCTGTATGATTGTTTAGACGAGATTATGATGAATTTTTTGTTAAATATAACTCTATGTTAATGTACAAAACTTTGTTACGTTACAATATATTCGTTGGTCAGTATGATAATTAATTATAGGGTTATGATAAATGTTTGTTAATATTACCATGTTAATGTAAATTAACATTGATATGTTAGAATATGCTTGACAAGTGTGAATAAGTTACGTTTTGTAAGCTGTATTAGTTACTTTGCTGTTGTTAAGTGTGGAACTTTTGTTTAATGTTAGCAGTTTATTCATGCTTAAGATTGCATGTTAGGCTTATCAATTGCATTCTATTCTTAGGATTTCAGGTGATGTTATGTTGGCTTTTTAATGTGAGAACTTTGTTACGTTAGCATATATTCGTTGGTCAGTGTATAAAAACTTTGATTTTATGTTGAACTCAAAATGATACTCAAAATGTGACATGAAACAATAGATCTATAGATTGATGGACGGAGAGAAGGGGAGGGTGGTTTGATTTACTGATTTACTCTTTAGGGGGTGTAAAAACGCTAATTTTTTTAAGTTATAAACACAAAAATAAAACTTTTGGTAAAAAATATATATTTTAAACAAATAAAAATGAAAAGTAAACTAGTTTGTTGTATTGTGAAATAACCGAATCAATAGATCATGGGTAGGGTAGGAGGGTGGGTTGATGGTTGATTTACTGATTTTCTTTAGTATAATGTAAAAACACCATTTTTAAGTTATAACTTATAAAAAAGAATAAGTTTTGTGTTATGTTATACAAATATGACCTGAATCAATGGTACGGGTGGGGTAGGGTGGGTGGTTTGATTTGATTTACTGCTTTAGGGTGTGTAAAAGGCAATTTTTTAAGTTACAAAAACATAAAGGAATAAAAAGTTTTTGTGGTGCTGTTTAAATACAAAATATGACTTGAATCAATAGATCACCGGGTGGGATGGGGAGGTGGGAATTGGGAGTGGTTGATTAACAGATTTACACAAAGCAGAGTTACAAAAGTAAATTTTTGTGTTATAAACTTGTGAAAACACTAACAATTTTGGTAAAAAACAAAATGTTTAAGCAAATAAAACAAAAATAAGTAAAATAAATAAAAGTGAAAATAAATTGAAAAAATTAAATTGAA
>JABUQX010016700.1:12500-17500 GCA_015478945.1 Trachelipus rathkii | reverse complement strand
TTTTCTGTTTAATAATATTTCAATCAAAATAAGTAAAAGAAATGTTGCCGAAAAATATGTTGCTCCTCCATCTCAGATTTTGATAAAAGATAAATAAATGTTTAATTAAATTCTTAAAATTTTAAAATACCGACTGGATAATAGAATTATTTTGCTATTTACTGAAACCACAATCCAAATACGCTCTCCTCTGAATATACAATCCTCAAGCCACTTATTGAACTGCCTTCCAAGATTTTCATTCTTCTTTCCAATAATACTTTCAGGTTTTCCTTATCCTACTTCATTCTTCCTTTTGATGCTTCTCTATTTCGTTTCTCTTCTGGCAATTACTGCGTCCACACAATGACGGTCGTATATATATATATATATATATATATATATATATATATATATATATATATATATATATATATATATATATATATATATATATATATATAATATATATATATATATATATATATATATATATATATATATATATATATATATATCCCAGGAGAGGAAAAGAGGGAGTTCATGGAAATGTTGGAGAAGAAGGTGGAGGACGGAAGAAGAGAGGAGGATGTATTGTTACTGAGGAGAAGAGACGAGGTGGAGAGAATGGTGGAGCAGTATGGAGGGGAGATAAGGAATATTGAAGGAGAGATGTTGATAGATTTTTGTTTAAGGGAGGGAATGAAGATCATGAATGGCTTTTTCCAACAGAGGACTCACATGGGTTCACAAGATATAGATGGAACAATATCACAGGAGAATTCGATCAAACAACTATTATAGACTATATAAGATCGTCTGATAATAGGCTAATAAGGAATCACACTTGGAGTAACAATGGATTCGGATCACAGATTGTTGGTGACGGACCTGGAGGCGAAGACAGAAAAGTTGCAAAATAAAGAAAAAATAAATGTGATTAAAGTGGAGTCACTGAATTAGTATGACAGGAAAAGGGAATATATTGAAAAAAAAACGAGGAACTAGAACAATTAGGAGTAGGAGAAATGGGGGAGATACAAGAAACGATAAGAAGGGCAGTAGAGGAGACTCTGGGTAAAAGTTGGGTAGAAGGAACGAGGGAAAGACACACGAGGTGGTGGACTGAAGAAGTGAAGGAGGCAATAAAGAGGGAAACTATTAATGAGAAGGTGGTTGAAAAATAGAACTGCACAGACAAGGGCTTAGTATGTGGAGGCAAGAAATAAAAGAGAGATTGAAAAAAAGAGGCAGCAAAGATATTGACGGAAGAAATGATGGAAGATGTGAGAGCAGAAAGGAAGAAGATTTTTAGACTGGCAAAAACATATAGAGGATCAAAGAGGAAAGTGTGCAATATCAAGGATAAGCAAGGAGAGGTTTTGGTGAAATGAACAAACATAAACAGGAGATGGACGGAATACTTCAGAGAACTGTTAAATGTGAATGAACAGGTGGAGAAGGGGGGGAAGAGATAGTTGAAGGAGGAGAGGATGAGGAGAGTGAGGAGATCGCTATGGAGGAGATGGAGGTGGAGTGGACAAAAAGTTGAGAGGAGCCTTGGAGAGTTTGTATAAGATTAGTAAATGTAATGTAAGAACAGATTATGAGAATAAGAAATGGTTTGGGATGAGAATGAGAGTCATACAGGGAAGCGTGTTGTCACTAATTTTGTTTGTTGCATATCTGGATGTAGTGATAAAGAAGGTGAGAGAGGATGTAGGAGATTTGGACTGTGATATTCTGGCATACACGGATGACTTGGCGTGCTGGAGCGAGGAGGGGTAGGCTGAGAGAGGTGGTGACATGTTTTGCGAATAGGTTTAGAGAAGTCGATCTGACTATGAACACAGACAAGACGGAGATCATGGTGGTTAGTAGAGAAGAAGGAGGGTGAGAGCTGAAAGTGGATGTGGAAGGGACTGAGATAAAGATGATGAAGAAATGTAAATTCTTGGGTGGAGTATTTTGAAGAGAAAGATGAAATGTACAGAAGATAACAAGTAGGATAGCTCAGTATAGGGGAGCTGTAAGAACAGTGTACCCCATACTGAAAGATAGACAGATGAGTATGGAGATGAAAAGGGTAATATTCGAGGAGGTGTTAACACTGATTCTACTATATGGGGCAAAGACGTGAAGTACGACCACAAGAGAGGATAGTAGAATACAGTCGACGGAGATATACGATTTGAGAGCGATAATGGGAAAGACTAGAAGAGACAGACAAAGAAACGGAAGAATAAGAAAGGAGGTTGAAATGTAGGCTATATTAAATAAGATGGATGCAGCCAGATTGAGGTGGAGGGGACATCTGGAGAGGATGCAGGAGGAGAGAGTGGGCAAGAGGAGATGGGAGTGGAGACCGGAGGGAACAAGACCAAGAGGAAGACCTAGGAAGAGATGGGAGAGCTCGGTGGAGGACTCATTGAAATGACTGAGAGATGAGAGAGTCCTGGAGGATAGAGGAGGATGGAGAAGAGCGCTGGCCCCTCTGACAGGGTCTTGACCCTTCATTGGAATATTGTACGTTGTAAGTTTTTATATATATATATAATGGCATTGCAACCCGAAGCCCTAAAAAGATCTGGCAGGTCTAGGAAAATGTGTTAATTTACAGAATGCGCTTGGTTAATGCTTAACAAAGAATATCCTGACAATAACTGCAAAAGAAATAAAACTTAATATGGAATCTTTATTATCTGATGTTTCTGAACGAACTATACAAATAGGTTTCGGAAATTTCTCAATTTGGATATATGCCATGAAACTAAAATAGCAATACTGGCTTCTGTGTCAAATCCAAGATTCAAGTTAAAGTGGCTAACATTTAACAGTTACATCAATACTACTGCAATGAAGAAAAAAAAATCCAAAAAATGCTGGTGAATTCTATGAAGGCCCTCCAAGAAAATAGCCCGAATAGCATGAGTGATGATGCAGTTTCTGAAAGTCGTGGCGATGAATTTTCTGATTATGAAATATCAACTGGCACTACCACGACTGCAAGCGAAGATTCGACGGAAATGGAGATTCTCAAATATTTTGCCGAATCAAAATCTTCACTAGAATCTCTTCGTCAGTTTCCTGGCGTTTTGCAGATTTAAAAAAAAAAGCACCCCACTACCATCATCATCACCAGTAGAAAGACTCTTCAGTTTGGCAGGTCATATTCACTCTCCTAAAAGAGGCAGACTGTCTGATGAATGTTTAGCAGCTTTGTATTTTTAAAAAGAAATTCAGTGTATGAGTAAAATCAGGTTTCCTAACCTTTTTACTATCTCATAATTTTCTCTTACAATTGTAGAACTTATATATATATATATATATATATATATATATATATATATATATATATATATATATATATATAATATATATATATATATATATATAAAATATATATATATATATATATATATATATATATATATATATATATATATATATATATATTGGGATAATTTTATGGAAATAATTTCTTTTCTGTATTTTTTATTTGTTAATATGTTCACTAACTTGGTGAAAGATCTTTATCTTACAGTTTATCCCTCCCCCACGAGGACGTGCGTTACGCTAATGGGGGCGATATCGCCCATGTTGAAAATACCTGGTGTAACCTGTAATTTATTTTATGATAAATTGTTGCCGGATTATATTTCTTATTTGTTAGTATGTTCAGTAACTGATGCTTACGGCTATGTATGGTTTTATGTTAAAAACTGTAAATTCATATATTAAAACCTACGACAAAAATGTCATAATCCGTGTATTTGATATTACTTGCACTAAGTTCAATCCGCATATGCAAAAATTAATAACCCATTGATGTAATGGTTGGCTATTGTGCTTATCACTTCTATATTGTAGCCAATATTTAGAAAACTTAACGTACAATTAACAATCTTTTCAACCTTAAAGTTTTAGATGTAACTTAACGTATAATTTATAATCTTTACAATCTTAAAGTATCTAGATACATGTATCGGCGATACTTGTATCGGTATCGGTATCGCCAAAGAAGGTAAGCAAGTATCGGTGTATCGGTATCGCTAAAGTAAATTTTTGTGTATCGATGTATCGGTATCGCTTAAGCAAATTTTTTGTATCGATGCCCATCACTGTATATATATATATATATCATATATATATATATATATATATATATATATATATATATATATATATATATATATATATATATATATATATATATATATATATATATATATATATATATATATATATATATATATATATATATATATATATATATATATATATATATATATATATATATATATATATATATATATATATAATAATAATAAAAATAAAATAAATATTTATTATTATTATTATTATTATTATTATTATTATTATTATTATTATTATTATTATTATTATTATTATTATTATTATTATTATTATTATTATTATTATTATTATTATAAATAATAATAATAATAATAATAATAATAATATAAAATGAAAAGAAAGGCAAAGACAAGAACCAATAACTTCAAGGATAATAATAACTCAATATTATTATTATTATTGTGTGTGTGTTATTATTATTATTATTATTATTATTATTATTATTATTATTATTATTGTGTGTGTGTGTGTGTGTATTATTATTATTATTATTATTATTATTATTATTATTATTATTATTATTATTATTATTATTATTATTATTATTATTATTATTATTATTATTATTATTATTATTATTATTATTATTATTTTAATAAATTTACTAAGTTTATGGGTTACTTGTGATTAGCGATTAAACTTCTTTAGTGCTTTTGTGTTTAAATTGTGATAGAACAGATATGAATAAGTGCTTAAGGAAAAGAATTTGCAAAAGAAAGGTGAAAGTCGTCGAGAATTACGCTTTGAAATTATTGGTTTGATGCTGCCTGTAATTCCCCATGAAAAAAAAGCAGCCAAGATGACTTGGAGCACCTATCTTATCAAGTACTTTGGGTCTGTCAAGAGCAGAATAGTATATTGAG